>JAQZBX010033358.1:0-25410 GCA_029593785.1 Cabassous unicinctus | reverse complement strand
ACCTCACAGCAAGGGGAGATAAGCAGACACAGAGAAGACACACAGCGAATGGACACAGCAGCACAAGCAGCAAGGGGGGGGGGATAAATAAAATAAAAATAAATAAATCTTTAAAAAAAAAACAAAAAAACATATATACAGAAGGGGCATGGGCTGCCAGGCTCTGTGTGCCGGTGAGCCGCCAGGCCCTGGGAGCCAGGCAGCAAGATGATGACGTAACAAGAGAGAGACGCAGGGGAGAGACAAGACGAGATGCTCTGAAAACCAGGAACTGCGGTGGCACTGGTGGCAGAACACCTCTCTCCTACATCGGAGGTCTCCAGGATCGAATCCTGGTGAAGACTGGAGGAGGAGGATGAGAAGAGATGGCAGGAAACAGACACAGAGAATTGCCCAGCGAATGGACACAAAACAGCAAAAACGGGGAAGGGGGGATAAACGGATAAAGTAAATAAATAAAACTTTAAAAAAAAAAAAGAAAAAACTATGAACAAACCTAACAAGAAATATGCAGGGTGGAGATGAAGACAACTGAGCATAGCACAAAAGTAACATGTCAAATAAGAAGGGCCAGGCAGATGCAGGTGAACGAGCCTAGTGGGAACAATAAAACGCTACGTGGAGAGGGGCTAGCCTGGAAGCTACTCTGAGGAAATAAGAGTGTGTGTTTGAGGAACTGGTCAGAGGTCGGCCAGAGCAGCTGGAGCACAGAGGAGGAGGAGGGAATGCAGCTTGATCACAGAAGGCTTTGCAAGCTGTGGCAAGTTGGTATTTTACTCAGAGTGCAATGGGAAGCAAGTGAAGGGTTTTAAGCAGAAAAGTATTAAGATCTACCTTGTGTTTTTAAAAGGTTGCCCTGGCTGCTGTGTGGACTGTGTATCAGACAGGAAGCAGGCAGTATCTATTGAAATTACAAATGTACATATTCATCAAAGGGCAAAATAAACACGGAGACGCAGGAGTCCAAGTGAGTTAATGTGGCTGAGACCGAGGCGGTGACATTGGATGGAGATGGAAACAGGCAGATAGATCAAAATAGATTCTGGGGGTGGAAATGATGGATGATGGTGGGAGCAATGGAATGAATGTGGGAGGTGAGAGAGAGGGAAGACTCCAGAATGCCTCCTTGGACAGGAGGGGGCCATTTACTTAGGAGAGAGACAAAGAGGAACAGCTTAGGAATGGGGTGAGGTGGAGGATGTGCTTGAGGCACAGGTGAGACATTCATGTGAAGATGCCAAATCGAGAGGTGAAAACGCAAGCCCAAGCTCCGAGGAGAGGCCGTGACAAGACAAAACGTGGGCATCACCAGAAAGCAGGTGGGGTTCAAAGTCATGGGAATGACAGAAAGCCCCTAGAGACCTCCCAACCAAGTCCTGGGGCAGATCAGTACAGAAGACGAGAGAGGAAGGAGAGAAGCCTGCAAAGAGAGGGAGAGATGCCATAGCCAGAGAGGAGAGAGGAAAAGCAAGAGTGCCTTGGAAGCCAACAAGGGAAGCTCCCAGGGAGACGGCCAAATGTTATTAGGAGGTTGATTAAGATGAAGACGGAAAAGCGACAATGGATTTGGCAACATGGAAGTCATCAGTGAGTGATGAAACAGTCTGAGTGGTATGGTGGGAACAGAAACCAGAATAGCAGGGATTAAGGGAAGTGAAAAAACAGCAAAAACAAATAGAGGGGAAAAAACTTTCACGTTTGGCTTTAAACTGGGAGCACAGCCATGGTAAGGCAATGGAGGAGACATGGGGACAAATAAGATAAAGGAACATATTTGTATGTCGATCATGAACATGATCTAATGGAGATGCAAGAAGTAATGATAAATTTATATGGAATATGTATTTATATATTAATATAGAATGTCCAGAATAAGCAAATTCCAAATAGGAATATTCAGAATAGGCAAATTCTCCATAGGAATGTCCAGAATAGGCAAATCCATCCAGGCAGAAGATTAGTGGTTGCCAGAGATTGGAGGGAAGGGAGAAGTGACTGTTTAATGGGTTTGGGGTTTCTTTTTGGGGTATGAAAAATGTTCTAGAATTAGAGAGTGATGATGCCTGCAAAACACTGTGAAGGTACTGAAAGTCACAGAATTTTACACTTTAAAATGGTTTAAGTGGTGAATTTTGTCATGTGACTTTTACCTCAGTACAAAAAGATAAATAAAGGAGTGACAGAAGAGGCGAGGTCCTCAAGAAGGAGCTCCTGGGCTCAGCATGCGCGTGGAAGGGAGGGTCTAACAGAGAAGAAGGATGCGGAAGCACCTTTCTAGATATGATGAAGAAGCGATGATGATTTGCACAGTCTCCAGGACTGTTTTGGCAAAATAGAGGTGTTGAATGATCCCCAGTCTACATGCTTCATGCAGACGTGGTGAGAAATGAAGGATGACAAAAGGATATCAAAACGCTTCAAGAGGAAGCGAGGGAACAGCCCTTAACTTATTTTGTGAGCCTACTATCTATACCCACACCAGACAAAGAATAAGAAAGGAAAGAATAAGAAAGGAAAGTTATGGGCCAGGCTCACACACTAACATGGTCACAAAAATCCTAAACTAGTATTAGCAAACAGAAATCTGCAACAGATAACAAAAGACAACATTGAACTTAGTTGGAGTACTTACCAGCCTACTCTCACAGAGCAGTCTCCCTACTGGGGACCCTGCAGTAAGTAAAACCCGGTAAGAATCCCTGCTGCCCTGGAACTTAAAATGGGGTGGGATCAGAAAACCAGGACAAGATAATTAGCTTGTGTGGATGCAAACCCCCTTGAGGAAAGAGACCGTGTGTTTCCTGAGCGCGGGGCACAGAACAGGTAGTGAATAAATCAATGAAGAAACTCACAGAAGCATCACCCCCTAAGTCTTTACTGAGAATCCCAACCAGCCGCGCCGACAGTGACAAGGACCTACCATCCTTCCTAAGGGCGTCCATCTCCGCCTCTCTTGCCCGGGTGGCTGAAGGCACAGCGCCGCTGCGTCCTCTTTCCGTGGAGAGCTAGCTGTCAGGAAGGGAGAAAGGAGAAAGGGGCCAGAAGGGAAGAGGTGAGGGATGAGTAGGGGTCGGAGCCAGGGGGTCGGCAGCGGGAGCTGCTGCGGCACCGCCAGGACCAGAGACAAGAAGGCCAGTGGCCAGGTCAGGGTGAGGAAAATCACTTCGCGCCCGAACGGGGCCCAGGTGAGGCTCCCGCGACTCGACCGCACCCCCGGACCCGGCCAGGGCTCGAGCGCCACCGGCCGGGGGCTCTGGGGACAGAGGCCACAGGCCGGCGCCGTCCGAAGGGGTGACGGGGTTCCCAGCTCTCGGGCCTCTCCTCACCGCAACCCCACGCCGCCCGGCCCACCGAGCCCCTTACCCCGAGGGTTTAAACGCGGCGCCCGCGGCCGGATTGGCCGGTTTGAAAAGGGACGTCGCTATCCGCGGACCCCGGTGCATCCTGGGGAATGGAGTCGGGGCGCCGGCACGGGGCACGCAGCGCGCCTGCGCACGGCCTCCGCCCAGCGGATTGGCTCCCGCGGGGACGTCATGAGGCGGGACGGCCGGGAGGGGCGGCTGGGGTCCGGCGATGTCGCTGCGGACCCCGAACAACTTAGGGTGTTGATTCCATGAAAAGTCCTTGTCCTGCTTTGGAAAATGGCATCTGTCCGTTATTCTTGACACAGCAATGAAAAGTCGGTGGCCCCCGGCCTGCCAGGCAGTCCCAGAGCACGCCGTCCTCCCGGCCGCAGCGACGACCCGCAGCAGGCTTCCCGAGGCAGGCGGCCTGAGGACGGCGGCGGCGGGGCAGGAACCGGTCCTGAGCCTTCTAGGCCGGCAGGGAGGCTGGGTTTGTCCTGAGGGCAAAGGGGAGCCGGGGAGCGACAGCCTATGTCAGCTGGGTGCTTTAGAAGGATGACCAGCTCTCTGGGCTGGGCCTGCGGCTGGACAGGGTGAATCAGAAGGGAGAGGTGATGAGGCCCGGATGGAAGAGCGCAAGTGTTGGGGAAGGGGTGTGGCAGAAGCAAGATCCCTGACCTGAGCGATGTGGGCTAGGAAGAGGCTGGTGGTCACCCAGTAGCAGCTTGAGATAGACCTCACTTGAGCCTTTGCCAGTGAACTGGGGATAAACAGTACCCCCCACCTTATGAGACTGCAGCTTCTGAAGAACAGGGACGGGTCCCCTGGCTGTGGCCCCAGCTTCACCCAGCCCAGTACTGGGTGCCAGGCACGGGCTGCACTGGGTAAGCTGGGGTGCTCAAGCAGCTGGGAAGGAACCTGGCCTGCCCAGTGCATTCTGCTTGTGGCTTGTCCTGGCCTCCGACACCTCTCTTCTATTCAGGGGCTCTGGCTCCCTTTGCAACTTGGGACCTCCCTCCTCCCCACCGCACCCCTACCACACTCCCATGTGCTGGGTCCTTTTACCCCTCCCTTTCTCACCTGGGCATCTGGTCTTGCACCCTCTTCAAGTTCCCTCTATCTTTTGCTCAGAATCCAGGATAACTAGAGATTGATGGCCCAAACAGGCCCAAGTGAAAATCCCAGCTGTGCTATTTACCAGCTCTAGTGTCAGTCAGAGTCTCAGAGTTACAAGTAACAGAAAACCAGCTTCAAGCACGCTTCAGAAAGGTGATTTATTGGCTCAAGGAACTGGGACGTGCAGGGGTGGCTCTGGCTTCAGGCCTGGATAGAGAGAAGCTAAAGGGAGGCCATTGGGTCAGCCCATCTCCCAGCTGCCTCTGCTGGGTCTTGCTCGTGCTGGCGGGGTTTGTTGGGCCCACTGCCCAGCAGCTCCAGGCTCCCCTCTCCTTTCCAGGCCCCCTGAAGCTGGAGGGCTGTTCAGTACTGCCTGTGCCAAATTCATTTGCCAGGCCCAGGTTTGCCAGATTGATGTACCACAGGGCAATCGTGGCAGGAGCTAGGAGGGTCCTGCACTAGGAGTTTCTTAGCCCAGGAAGCCCGTGGGCATGGGCTGGGGAGGGGATAGGGGGAGGTCCTGCCACCCACTCTCCAGGCTCTTCCTGCCTCCCTAGCCCAATCTTGTCTCCCTTGGAACTAGGAGAGAGGTGGACTCATGGTGGGGATGGGCTGACGGAGTGAGAGAGGGCTGTCAGGAAGAACAGAGCAGGAGGGGACAGCTGGCTTCTCTAGATGCATCCCTGGTTCCTAGATGAGGACTTCAGAGCATTTACCTAGAAATCCTATTGTATTTACTTGTTTTATTGACTCACTGTCCCACCCCAATTTCTGCAAGGAGAAGCCCCTCTCCCAGGGCCCAGCCCCAGGCCTGGCATCTAGGAGATGCTCAGAGGAGCCCAGCCAGGGTCAATGGAAAGAACCATCTACTTCAATCCCGGGAACATGCCAAGGCTTGAGAGCTGCATGGGCCCAGTGGCCTGGGAGGACTACCTCCCAGGAGACCTGCTCCGTCCTTGCCTCCAATGTGTCCAGCTCCCTCATTTCAATACAAACTGAAAGAACTTGAAAACATGCACCTCGTCTACCGGCCCAGGAAGGCTAGCCTCAGCACAAACGAACCAGAACATCCTACCTGTGCCTGCAGCTCACCCGGGAAGTACATCAGGGGCGGACGAAGGACAGGGAAGCAGGAGACAGCAATATTTATTAAAACAGGCTCACATCTTGTTAAAGCTAAGTGTCACAGTGGTTTGGTTTTGCCACAAAAGTACAGCCCCTGAGCTCAAGCCCCAGAGTGAAAAAAAAATAAACCAGCTCAGGGGTGCATTCATGATTAAAATCCGAGTTGCACAAGGTAAACATGTGCCTGAGGCCCATTGCATGCTGTTCAGAAGAGAAAACAAGCCCAAACCAGCACCACCAAAGCCTCCCAGGGAAGCCCACACACCTCCCCCAGATGGCGAAGGAGCTACCCACGTGGTTGTATCCTGTACAGAGGGCGGCTGGGGACTGAGGCCCAAGGTGGGGGTGGGGGGGGCTTCTCCCAGGAAGGACAGGTAAGCCTGAGCTGCAGCCCATGGCGCCTCCACCACCTGTGAGCCTGGGCAACTCGCTTCCCTCCCACGGGTGCCCTCACCTGAAAAACTGACGGCAGATCTGTCTAGAATACGAGGACAGCCACATGAGAGGGTTTACCCCAAGGGCAGCCAGGTGGGGGGACTGCCTCAGGGTGGGGCTGTGTCCCCTGCAGAGCCTGCCGCCACCCGTGCCCTGCCTTCCAACCCTGAACAAGCATGAGGTATAAGAGTTCACCTGGGAAAACACAATTTGCAAGGCAGGTGGTGACAGCACAGCCCACCCTGATGCTGCCTGACTGAAAATGCACATCAATACCCTCATAAGGATTAGAAGAAGACCCTGAACCACGATTAAAATTAATTTGTGTCCCTCTTCTGTCAAACTGCTGGTTTGCAGGGCTTTCTACTGAATGCTGAAGATCATATGTCAAGAGCCTGAATAGGGCTCCAGTTCTTTCCTATTTCCAACACTCAAAGTCAAGCAGCTCATGTGGCCGCTAGGGAAGCCGCCGAGGTTCTGCTGGCTGGAGGCAGCCAGTTAGGTTCCCTACATGAGGTGGACAGCGGCCGCCTTGCGGATGAGCCGCTCTGTCAGGGGCGAGTTGGGCTTCAAGGCATCGCGCTCCATAAGAAGGCTCCTGCAGAAACAAAGATATGGATTCTGTTGTGGAACCTTCTAGAGGAACATGGGGGGGGCCTGGTGGTCCCTCAGATCCAAGGGAGGACACTAGGCTGGGGCACGGATGGACCAGAGAGCAAGAAGTCCCCCTTCCAACGTGGCTGCAGGAAGGTTTCCCTGCCTGAGGAGAGGAGAGGGTGTCGGGGCAGAGGGGATGGGCTGTGTGTGCTGGGGAGGGGGGAGGGAAGGGAAGAATCCCTCTCACACTACTGGCAGGAGTGTAACTGGAGACCTATTTTTTTGGAGAGCAACTTGACACTCTCTTAAAAACAGAACCTGGAAACCCCGGGATGCAGTGACTAAGTGAGGACGTCCCTGTGGCTTGTCTGCCTCGGGGGACCTGCAGGTCAGGGGCTTATGGCTTGTCCCCTCCACGACAGCACAAGGCTGGGGCGTCGGGGTGGGGTCATGTCTGAGAATGTTCTTGCAGAGTGGGAGGGGGCAAGGGGCAGCACAGAAGGTGGGGTGTGGTCCTGCTTGTTTAAAGAAAGCAAGTAAATGCCCCAACAATGAATGACAGTGACTCCCTTTAGGGGGTGGGGTGCCACAGGGCCGGGGCCTGGCCCTTGGTGGAGACACCATGCCTGGGCGAAGGGACCAAGGCAGCCTCACGAGGGCTGTGTGACGGGGCCAGGGGGAGCCTGGAGGGAGTGCTCAGCGCCCTGACAGCAGCAGGCAGGGGATCACGGGGCTCGGCCCAAGCGGGGGCAGCTGGTGGATGCAGTGGGCACTGAGGTGACTGGGAAGGCGGGGCCGAAGTCGGGCGAGTCAACAGGGGCACTGGGCAACACCGGAGGGGAAGTGAGAGTGTGGCCAAGCTGTGGAGGGTCTGCATAGGGACAGGGTGGGGACAGCCTGATGACCAGATGCTGCCAGGCTTGGGGCTGCCGCAGTCCTGAGCAGGAACGTGACCCAAGGTGGCTCCCGAGGGCGCCCCGGTGGACGGGCAACCTCAGGGCTACAGCCTGGCAGCCCCACAGCTCGGCCCCTGCCCCGGGGGAAGAAACGGATCTGCGAGCCCGGCAAGCACCAGGCCCTACAACTGTGTGAGGGAGGAAGGATTATGTCCATTCTACAGCTAGAGAAACAGGCTCCGAGAACCAGGCAGCTTGGTCAAGGTCACAGAGATGGTCCAGGTGGCCTCCTGCCAGCACGACCACAATTCCAGAACTTCCTGTCACAGGCTCAGAGGCATGGGAGCTGCAGGCTGACCCCACCACCAGAGGCACCCGCTCTTCACCAACCTCACAGCCTATAGTTCTCTCCGGGGTTCGGCCTCCCCACAGCTCAGCGCTGGCCGTGGCAGGCTGAGAAGCCGGGCAGGGGCCCAGAACATTCCACAGTTCTTGACAGTTTCAGTGCTTTCAGACAGACTTGTGTGACAACAGGGTCGACACGTGCTTCAGCAGCGCCACATTTGCTCTAAATTGCCTGGCTGGGAAACCCTGGCTGGGGGGAGCTGGGCACCGTCCCAGGGGCCAACCATACCTGCAGCCATATCCCTGGAGCTTTTCACCTGATTTCTAAAGCCTGGCCCCAGGGCCTCCCGCAACCCCAAGCCATCCCAGCCCGTGCAACACCCCATCTGCCTCCCGGGCATCCCACGGCTGCTGCCTCTCCTCCTGGCCTTTGTTTTTACAGAAGCGATTTCCACTGGTTTGCCTAGGGAAAGGTTTCAGTCACTGCAAAGCACCATGCTCTATCCTGCCTCCCACACTGTTGCCGTCTCAGAGAGTCCAAGAAAACGGGGTGCTGGTGGGAAGGTGGGGTCTGGCCCATTGTTAGGATCAGTAAACTGGCTGAAGGCCCACATCACGCCAAGCATCGACCTGGGGTGAGGAGGGCTGTCAAAGTCTCATCCCCAGGGGCGCACGGACTAGTGCAGAAGCCAGCAAGGAACATAGTGACCTTGTGCAGGACAAGGGGAGCCAGTGTGGGAGGGAGCCCCGCAGCTGGGGCTCCACAGGGCTATCTTCTTGGGCTGCCCTTGCTCTGGCACCCACTGCCCTAACCAGACCCACCCCAGGCTTTCTAGGCTGCTCTCAACCATCACGTCTGTGGGGTACCCCTGCCCACCCAGCAGTCCCATCATGGGATCTCAGATCAAATTGCTGCTCCTTCATAGCAATAATCAGCAGCAATTTTACATAGATTTATGTGGCTGGCTGGTTAGCCTCAGTTTCCCCAATAGACATGAGCTGCATGCGGCCAGGGCCTGGGTCTGTCCACCCACTACCATCTCCCAGCACCCACCACAGTGACTAGAACGTAGGCCTAAAGCGACCATAGGCATCAGCCAGGTGGAAAAGGAGGAAGGGTGTCCCAGGCAGAGGCGCAGGATGTGCAAAGGCCCAGGGGCCTCAAGGAGCAGGATGTGTCTGGGCAGCTGCACAGCTGAGCATGGCTGGGATGGGGCTGGGCTGGGGGGCTGGCTCCCTGTGGTCAACCTGACCCTGCTGACCAAGGAGAACCAACACTGGGTAGCCTCGCGATTTCACAGCCACAAAGCAGGAACCAAGTCAGGCCAAGGGGGAGGCAGGAGTCCCGTGCACCCCGGACCCCCAGGGGGGACCACCGCATGAGAGGCGTGTGTGCTTGGAAGCCTTTGCGCAGCCTGACTCACCTGGCCACGTTCCTGTGGGCGCTGGAGGTGCAGTTTAAGGCCGCGTGGATCAGCAGCTGGTTGAAGATGTCTCTCTGAAAGGTCAAGTAAGCCACTGAGGCTCCGGGGACCGTGGGGTGGGGTGGGGGTGGCCCTCCAGGAGAGGAGGAGTCGCCACCACACCCCTCGCCAATGCGCTGACAGGTAACGGCACCCCCACGTACGGGCGCCTGAAGCACAGGGGCACCCGGTCCCCCGCCGCTGGCTCACCTGGGCGTTGCTGCCTCCGATCTGGACGATCTGGTAGCGGATGGGCAGGAGCAGTTCCACAGCGTGGTCGGGGTTCCCGTTCTCGGCCTCCACCAGGGCCTGGCACAGGGGCAGCCCCACGTCGCGGGCCAGAAGGTGCTGGCAGTTCTGCCCCGGGGACCTGCCAGCACGAGAAACAGGCCTCAGCTGCCGCGGCCACCCCTGCCACTGCATGTCTCCCTTCCCACTGACTCGCTTCCTGAGGGAAGGGGCTGTTCCTTCCTTGGCTGTGTCCTCAGCACGCTGCCTGACACGCAGCAGGGGCTTTGATTGGGTGAGATGATGGGAGGAGCAGCCGGCAGAGGGGCAGGGACAGGGCTCTGAATTCAGGGCCGAGTCAGACTCTGCCGGCCACCAGCCCCTGGCCCTGGGAGGGCCCTGGCTCCTGACTGCAGCCTGCTCATCCAGAAAGTGGGGGTAGCCAGGCCGACCCCGCAAAGCAGTTGAGGCTGCAGTCGCTGCAGCTAAAGGCTGAGCCAGGGACTGTTGCTGCACTGGGAAAGAACAGCTGTGGCAGGCCGAACCCCAAGGCCGGCCTTCCTCCCCAAGGGAGGCCAGGCCACGACTGGGTACACCGCAGGCAGGAGCCAGCTCCAATCCTGTATTAAAGGCAAGAACCTAACACCAGATGATTCTTGGGCCTCCCAGGCCTTTCCCGACGGCAGACTCCTCTCCAGAAGCTTCCTCCCCTGCCAGAGCCCCCAGCTCAAGCAGCATGGGCCCCAGTGATGAGGGGCGGGGCCGACGGCCAGGGTGGCAGTCACCCTCCACCGTCCCCAGAATAAATGTGCAGGGGTCACGGCCACCACTGCTTTGGCCTCACAGGAGGAGGGTCATGGGGAGGCTGCATCCCCAGCCCTCCATGCACCCAATGACCCTGCCTCCTGGGACCCTGTGGCCCCCACTGTGACCAGACCTGGCTCCCGGCAGCGCCAGGAGCCAAGCAAGGAAGCAAATCATGGTGTCATTGCACTTCTCATGCCCACCATCCTTGGAAGGCAGCCCCCTGCCTTAAAGATAGGGAAACTGAAGCTCGGAGAAGAGAAGCGCCTTGGCTAGGATCTCAGGGCCTGTGCATGGCAGTGCTCTCTGGTTCCAGGGCTCCTCCCATCTCCAGGCCCCTACTGGAGGCTGCCCTACGAGGCTGAGGCTCTCACACCCACCCCAGGGATGCAGAAGCAGCTCTGTGCCCTGTGGGCATCTACCACACACCTGCAAGGAGGTGCGACTGCAGGGAGACACACCTGTGAGGGAGCACACCTGCAGGAAGGTACACCTGCAGGTACATCCAGACACAGGGAGGCACACCTGCAGGGAGCAGACCTGCAGGCACACACTTCCGCAAGCCTCCCTGGAGCTGTGCTCGGAGCCTCCTGGGCAGGCAGGGGCACGGATCCCAGGCCAGAAGCAGTACCCCCTTGCCCTCCCTGCCGGTGGGAACCCAAGGGCCCTGGTGCCCTCTGCATACTTGCTGGCATCCTGCAGGGTAGTCAGCAGCTCCTGCGTAGTCTGGGGGTCCGGCGCACCCAGGGACGCCATCAGGAAGTGCACATCATTGAAGAGCAGGACATGGTCGTGGCTGTGCTTCTGGGTCACAGACAGGACCTCCTGCCACCGCCGGCCCACAGACACCCCTGAGGACATCCGGGGAGGCCCACGGGCCCAGGCGTGAGGCTCCGGAGTATGGCACAGCTGGCTAGCAGCCGCCCGGCCTCAGGATGGAATCTTCCAAGCTCCAGTTTATACTAACTTTGCTCATGTATATCAACAATGGATGCAGAAGGGAAGTTTTTAAAATATTGAAAGCTTTTTAAGTCTCCAGCCCCTTTGTAAAACCCTGGAAGCACCTTTTAAATTCTTCCAGGGGTTTCCGCTAGCCTAGCACCTGAGTCATAATAGGGCTCAATAAAAACCTGCTGGCTTGATAAATAACCTCCTTCTTTACCTCTGGATTCCTCAACTCCAGGCATTCCCCACATCCGCCCCAGAGACAAGGCCTCATTCCCCCGCACCACTTCCCCTCCCCTCCCCTTCTGCCTCCTCCTCTCAGGCACCTCCCTGACTGTACACACTGCCCTTGACCTCTGCCTCTCAATCCGTCACTCTGGACAGATGCCCTAGAGGCTCCCCTTTGTTCTGCTCCCTCTACCTGCCCCATGGCACTGCCTACCCCGCCCCAGAGCCTCCAGGATCTGGGGTCCCTGTCCTCTCCTTGGCCTCTCCTCTCACTCAAGCTGGGGCAGCCCAGACTTGAAGCCAGAGCTCCTCAAGGGTTCCAGCAGGTTCCAGGCTCTCTGCCTCTGCAGGTAGAGGGTCAACAGGGCATGTTGCTTCCCCAGGGCCGCTCCTCCCACCCCAGCCTGGCCCATGCCTGGCAGCACAGGACCCGGAGGCCTCCCGGCAGCTCAGGTTTGGTTTCCCTCACTTAGCTGTGCAGGTGATCAGTGAGCACGGCCGAGAAAAAGTAGCAGTGGCTTACCCAACATGCTCCCAGCCTCCGGCCTCAGCCTCACCCTGAGCTCAGCGCCCCACTCCACCCCGCTCAGAGGGGTCTTTCTCAAAGGCAGAGCTGAGCCTGGACAGCCCTGCTCCAGCAGGATCCCCTCGGACCCAAGTAAAGCCCACCTCCTCAGCCAACCTTCCCACACATGGGAGCCTGGGATCCCAGCCCGGCCACCTCTCAGCCTCCACTGGCCCATCTAACCTCATCAACCCTGTCCTCCGGACACTCGTCCCCATAACAGGCTGTGGACTTCTCTGCCCAGCATCTTTGTATACACTGCCCTCTGTGCATAAGGTACGTTCCTCTTCTCTGCCTGGCATGCTTCTGCAGCTCTAGCTCCGCCTCCACTAGGAAGTGCTCTGGAACCCTCCAGAAGCAGCTCGCTGTGCCTGCCCTCAGGTCCCCAAAGCACGTTCCCAGGCCTCAAGCTCCACAATGTCCGCCTGGCCCCAAGACCTCATCCAGACACATCTGGGTGGGACTTGGCACAGCTGAGGCTGGGAGAATCGTCAGGCTCCCCAGAGGTTGGCTGGAAGCCCTTCAGAGCTGCGGCCAGCCCCACCCAGAATGCCAGTGAGCATGGAATGACAATGCTGAGAAACAGCCCTCTAAAATCCCAAGGCATGGAGAAATGCTCAACTCCATATTCTAGGAGAGGAGGCCATGGGAAGAGCAGGTGTGTCCCTGGCTGCAGAGCCCGAGGCCTCCACACCGAGGGGCGGGGGGAGCTGGAAGAAAGGGCAGCAGCAGCTGCTTCACCTCAGGCCGCTGGAAACAGCTGGTGCCCAGGGTGCAGCCTGTGTCCGTCCCCAGGCCTCAGGCTGGGACCTGGGCAGCATGCTGAGGAGCTCTGGCTGAGCACCTTTCCCTCAGTTATGTGGGGGAAGAGAGGAGACTGGGGCCAGCGAGCAGTGCAGGAATCTGGTACCTTCCATCTGCAGCCGGCAGAGCATGGAGCAGCTGTCCACCACGTCCAGCATCGCTCCGCTGGAACGCAGCCTGGGGAGGATCTGGAAGACAAGGGCCGCCAGAGGCAGGGCCCAGTGGGTGGGGGTCGGGGGGCTGCAGGGACAGCCAGAATTGTCCTGTGGGCTGTGCGCCGGCAGGACATGGCACAGAGCGAGCTCTCAGCCAATGACCATGAGGGCGGCCACTCTCGCCAAGGTCTCAATCTGTCCTGGCACCACGAGGGGAAAGAGGCGGAGCATGTGCCAGGCACTGGCATCTGACTCCCCCAGGCCCCAGCCTCAGCCCACACCGGTGGGAGACTCGTCTCGCCGGTGCACGCATCTAGATTCAGCTTTGCTTGGTGGGCTACCTCGTGCCACACAGCACATCCGTCCTTCGCTTCTTAGTGGGAAGTCCGACAAACTCGAAAGGGCAGCAAACTGCACGGCCCATAAAAAGTCCTCTTTTCCTCGACTGTGTGTCTTTCCCTGGTGTTTGGATCCCAAACCACAAGCGTCTCAGAGGCCCGGCGCTGCTGCTGTGCAACCCTCGCTGGGGTGCCTGCCTCCGAGCCTGCCTTTTCCTTCTCTCTCTCGCTTTGAAGGACACCTGTGTCCACACAAACCACTTAACAAGGAAAAACACTCTAGACTGCTACAGAGAACTGAGATTGCAGGGATTATCCACGCTGGGTGGCGAAGCTGTCAAGACCCCTCAGGTGCCAAGTTCCAACACTGCTTTTGGCAAAAAATTAACCCCGCAGGGTCTTACACAAGAAACGTGCTCTTGTTCCAGCTGTTTTTTCTGGCCAGAAGCCGTCAGGGTCAAAAAGGCAAGTTGCCACAATCGCCCAAATACAGCACAAACACAGACTTACGTGGTCGTCGTAGATGGTCAGCGCCGCCTCGTAGTCACCCTACAACAACAAAGTTCCCGTGACTCACATCTGGAGGAGGTGGGATGTATTTACTGAGACAGGAACAAAGCCTCCCTGAGCATCTGGCCTCCGACCTCCTTTCAAAGGGGGCTGGGCAGTGGCCAGGGTTAGGACTTAGGGTCAGGAAGTGGTCCTCGGTGTGTAACAGAGAGCAGCAGGCTCACGCTGCTGCTATGGAAAGCATTACTTTCTCTCTTAGAAAAGCTAGTGAAGTACTTATCAAACTGCTGTGAGCTTGTTCACCTACTTCCTTCTAGTTTTATTTTTTCCTGTCATATACATATCTCTATTATTTTTTAAATTGTATATTCAGTTAGGGTCACTGTTTCCTCTAGACATATTGCCACATTCTCCATGTTATTCCACAACCCTCATCATCTGAACATTTAACTCTTTGGATATTTAAGTGGCGTGTAGCTTTTCTCTGATAAACAGCACCGCAATAAACACCCTTGGAAATAGGGCCCTGTTATGGAATCATGGGGGTCAAGAGTGCTGCCAGGCAGCTGCCCTCGCACCCTTGCTTCCACTGGGGCCAAGCATCTTTGGAGGAGCTGGGGGCTCATTTGTGTCCAAACTGTGGGGTAGGGGCTTAACGGCTATGGAGACGAGTTAACTCCGGCAGTGGAGCGGCACACTGTCTCAGGTTTCTCCACCAACTACATGTGATATACATGATCTCCAAGTCCAGGCAATGAAAAATGCCTTCAGGTTTTTTTAATCCTGAAAAGCTATTTGAAAATAATGCTAAAATGCACTAGGAAAATACAAATAAGTAAGGAAATAAATACATAAAGCAGGCTACAGCAGGACACCACTGCAACGTACAAACACAAAATGTCACTCCAGGGAATATAAAAATGCTGCAAAAGGTAGAAATATACTTCTTTCTCTGAATGTTTTGGGGGGATCAGACAGTACAGACAGTCATTTTACCTTTTCAATCAGATATAAAGCCCAGTGCCAATAATTATGGCAAGCCAGCAGATCAGCATCCTGGGGAAAGAATGAAAGTTAGGAAAAAATCCGACAGCCAGGAGCGGATGTGGCTCAAGCAGTTGAGCTCCCCCCTCCCACATGGGAGGTTCCGGGTTCGGTTTCCCACGTTTTCTAAAAACAAAAACGAACAACAAGCAGAACAAATGAAAAAACCAACTCAGGGTAGCCGATGTGGCTCAGTGGTTGAGCACCAGCTTCCCATATACTAGGTCCCAGGTTCAATCTCCAGCCCCAGCACCTCAAAAAAAGAAAAAAAAAAAAAAAAAAAAAATCCGGCAGCCAGTGGGGAAAACAAAACTGCATGTGGCTTTGTGCCAAGGCAGAGTCATCATCTTTGAGGTCAGTGAAGGAAAGTGACGCTGGCCGGCTTCCGCTCAGAGGCTGCCCAGTGTGGGCCTTTCTGCCCCATCACCTCCTTCGGCTCTGAGAGATGGCAAGGATTACGCCTGAATTTTCCCAAGAGGAAACTGAGGCTGAGGGAGGTGGGCAACTTATTAGTCCCAGAGCCAGACTGTGGGAGCAGCTCCCCAAGTACCCGCTTCCTCGTGTGGAAAGTGGGGAGAAGACATAAAAGAGGACTCCTAACTGCTCGCTGAGCCCGTGTGCACAGAAGGGATTCCACAGATGCTGAATGAGGGGTCTGGGGTCCTCACCTTCCGGCACTTTCCCTGAACCTGCCGGGCTCACCTAGGTTCACCTGCTGCAGCCCCATCTCTGCCCAGAGCCCACCCCACACCGTGAATGCCAGACAGCTCCTCCTCGGCCTGGACACCACCTCCCCTTCCCAGGAAAGGAAGTGACAATTCCTGCAGCCTCCTCCATGGTCCACAGCCACCCTATACTGAACTGCCCAGCTCTCTCTCCCAAACAGGCCACTGTAGGCTTTGGCGACTTTGCTGAGCTGGCCCTCTGCTGGAATGCCCTCCATACCCTCCTCCTCGGCCTGGCAAACTCCTACTTATTCTTCAACACCCAGCTCAGATGTTGCCCTGACCACCACCCACACCCCCTGGGTGAATTGGGCTTGACATCGTCTCTGAGCTTCCACGTCTCCCAGTGGGTCCCTGTCGTGGTGCAGCGCACACGCTGCTAGGAGGCTGGTCACTCCTGTTGGCCTGGTCCTACAAGGACAGGGCAGTCTGGACTGGACCTCAGTGGGGTCCCCAGGGCTGGCACAGGCCTGGGCAGTGACTAGAACCTTGACGGAGCTCTGTGCCCCCAGACCCAAACACCCAGGGCAGGTCAGGAGGAGGAGGAGAAAAG
Organism: Cabassous unicinctus; assembly: GCA_029593785.1. Classification (NCBI taxonomy): domain Eukaryota; kingdom Metazoa; phylum Chordata; class Mammalia; order Cingulata; family Chlamyphoridae; genus Cabassous; species Cabassous unicinctus. The sequence continues at coordinate 9,190 of JAQZBX010033358.1, read as the reverse complement.
GGAGCCCGTGGCCACACCGTCTACCTCCAGGGCCAGCTGCCCAGGCCAGAGGCCGCCAAGACTGCAGTGCAGGGCAGATGCAGACACTGGAGGACGAGATGACCTGGCCTCGGCTCCCCCATTCTACACCCATGGGGACACATTCAGAGTTGCCACTTTAGCCATTTTACAGATGAGGAAACTGAGGTTGGGGGGATCAAGTTCTTGGCCTAGGCAAGAACCCAGTTCTCTTAGAGCCCTTAAAATCGCGTAGCTCACGAATGTGAATGGAATGCAGGTGGCAGAGCCCTGGCGAGGCCTCCCCTGCCCGCTCGGTTCCACCTGGGAAAGCCCCTGGCCCCCAGCCCAGATTCCGTAGACACAGAGTCCCTGCCCGCGGGGCCTGAGGATGGGGCCGCGTCCCTGACCTCTAGGTCCCCAGCACCCCCACAGCGCCTGGCCTGAGAAGTTTACAGAGGGAGGAGCTGTTTAAACAGCGAGGCCCCAGAGCCCTCCCAGCCCCCTGGACAGCGCTCTGTGCGTCTCCTTGGTTTGTTCATGCACATCATAGAGCGCCTGCCGCCCGGGGCCAGGGCCTGGGAGGCAAATGTGCCCTCGGCCGGTGGTGCCCAAGGAAACGCGGGTAGCAGAGAGGAGGGCAGCAAGCTGGAGCGGGGCTGGGCAAGGGCGTCGGCCAGGTGTGTGGACCCCGGGGGTTGCCCAGCCCCAGCACCCTGTCCTGTGCACACTCCCTGCACCCAGCATCCCATCCGCCCCACAGGCTGCTCCGTGGCTCACGGTGGCTGTGCTGACCCGGGGGGGGAGGGGGCAGGTACAGAAGGGGCACCTCGTAGCCCTCACAGCTCTAACTCTGCCTGGCTCATTCCCCAGGGAGATTTCTCATCCATTCCCTTTACAACCAAATGCCCCCGGCCCAAGCCAGTTCTAAAATCCTCTACAAAACACTGGCAGGAATTGGGGAGCTGTGGGGCTCCGGGCTGCTGTGGCATGACAGGAACGCCTCCAAGCCAAACAGTTTCCCCCAGAGCTAAGCCGCCGCCTGGAACTCCTACCCACAGACTCGGCTTTGCTCAGGGTGGACGGAACCCTCCAGGCAGGTCCATCAACAAGCGCGGTACCTTCCAGTTGGCTTCGGAGCGCTGCATGAACTCCAGTCCGTCCTTGACTTCCGCCTTCATTTCATGGATGTGGGCCACCGTGTGCACCGACCAGGCATCTGTGGGCTCAAGAGATAAAGCCTACGGGGGTGGGGGGAGTGGGTAGAAAGGAAGAGGAGACAGCGGATTAGCCGGGCTGCCTGGGGCAGGCAACGGTTACGCAGGGGCACGAGGGCCCGGCCGCACGCCTGCGTCTTGGGGGCGGGACCACCAGGCGACGGGCTCTAACTCACGACAGTGCGACAACAAGCCAACAGCAAGACAAGTATGACAACTCCAACAAGCAGCCCCTCTACCAGCCCATTTCACAGATGGGGAAACCGAGGCTCAGGGAGGTCACAGGGCTGGCGGCAGCAGGGCCATTCCCAGGCAGGATTCATCCGCTTTGCCTCACAGCTTCCTGCATGCAACAAAGTCACCCTTGCCGTGCCACCCAGCCTCTCTGAGCCTCAGTTTCCCCCCTGAGTAGAGGCCATTGATGACACCCCCTCCCTCTGGGGGCTGCTGCAGAGATGAAGCAGTGGCCGCCCGTGCGGACGGCGTGCCAGGTGCCAAGAGTGGCGGTATTCTCTGGCAGCCTCTTCCCACTACCCCGTGGCTTTTCTGGGCTTGGAAAGGGCCAGCTCTGACACTGTTACTATTCAGGACACCAGCTGCTCACGTGTCTGTGAACTCAGGAAGGCGGGACACACAGTGGTTCTCACCTGGGGGGCCACCCTTCTTGAATTCATTTGGTCACAGCATTTACAAGCTTAGCTCCCTAAGTGCCAAGCACAGGGCAGAGAACAGAGGCTCGGCGGTCCCAGGACCAGTCGTGGGTGGGAAACCCTCGGGCCCAGGTCCGCCCCACCACAGCCAGGTTTCCCACAGCCGCGCTGCCTCAGTCTTCCCACACCTCCCCCAGAAGCAGAATCCAGAAGCCCGAGCACCTCACAGGGTTTGTGGGACAGGCCACCCTTGTGTCCACAGGCCTTGCCGGGACTCAGGAGGGGACACAGCGAGAAGGCACAGCGGCGGGTGGGTACGGCAGCTGCTGGCAGGGGTGGTGCCCGCAGCCCCAGGACGCTGTTAGGGGACTGCAGGGGCCCATCTGAGCAGCCTGGGGGTGGGGGTCCCAGGAGGGAGTAACAGTGGACATGACTGGTTTTTACTGGGGGAGGGGGCTCGACTGGGCTTCTCGCCTGCTCCTCCTCCCTATAGCCCTCTCAGGGCTCCCTGGAACAAAGTACAAACTTCCCTCCTGGTTTTACAAGGCCCTGCTTCCCCTCCCCACCCACCTCGGCCCTAAGCCTCAGCCTGCCCTGCCCGCCTCGCTCTCCCTGCTGCCCCTGCAGACCCACGGCCGAGCATCCCGCAGGCTCCGCCACCCACCCCTGCTCTCCCAGAAGCTGGCAGGGTGCGGCACCCCCTGGGTCTTCTCGCCCAGCCATCGCCTGTGGGGTTGCTGGCATGGGGGTCAGGGAGCCGGCGCCTGCCCTGCGGGAAGGGCCTGGAGGGGGAGGGAAGGGAACCCCAAGCCCACCGCTTCATGCCCCCCGAGGCCTGAGCTGTGCCTCGTGGTCACCCCAGGAGTGTCTGCCACATCCGGCTCCCTCAGCCACCCTTCCCACTTCTCACACCATCCTGCTTCCAGGGGAGCCCCCCAATGACGGGATCCACCGTGGTGGTCTCTGAAGGCCCTTGCTGCAACCGACCCCCAGGCCATGGAGCAAAGGCCGTCAGGAAACCACCAGGATCCACCATTCTCACTGCCCTGAGCTCGAGCCTGGGCTCCGCTTCTGTACCTGGAGCAGGCTTCTGAGCCCTGGAGGGAACCGTCTCCCGAGGTGTGGGGGTCCGGGGGACGCCCGACATGCTGGGGAGCCGGGACTAGCCCAGCAGCTGGGCAGGCAGGCTCGGGCCTCTCCGGGCCGGGCCCCTGCCCTGGGCAGTGAGGAGCTCAGCGCCTTCTCAGCAGAGACGTTGAGTGACGAGAAGGGGGTATGCGCAGGGCCGCGCAGGGGCGGTTACGGTCCCTTTGCTCATGACAGCCCCTCTCTGGGCCTCAGCTTCCACTTCCACAAGCAGCAGCGCTGGAGGGCCCCGGCCCCAGCAGCCGCCAGCTGGCCCTGCCACCCGAGGTGCGGCCGCCGAGCACCCTGAAGCCAGCAGGGCTGGGGCGCAACGCGGACAGCGAGGGCACCGGGCCAGCACGAAGCCCGGGGCAGATACGACGCTACGTCTGCTCCCTTGCCTGCCACGGGGCGCTCCATGGGCTCTGTCCTGCCCGATGGGGCAGCGTCAAGGGAGAGGCCCTCTCTCCGGAAGCACATGCCAAGGCAGGGGCCACCTGAAGTCCACCTTTGGGTACGATTATCGCTCAACGGCCCAGCCCTCGGGCTCCCTCAGTGATGCTCAGAAACGCAGAGTATGAGGAGAAAGCAGTACTGTACCCACATGGCATCTACAAAGTTCTTTTCCCAGCAGTGCCAGGTGCAATCGCAGAGCCAGTCTGTACCCTGAGGGAGCGTGAGGACCCCGAGCCTCATCTCCCTCACCTGAACGCAGGTACGATCGTTCACTATGCAGAGGGGTTGCAGGTATCCAGAGAGACGCGGGGGAACTGCTGGGGAACCTGGGCTCCACACCCCCCCAGGGCAGGGTCCTCACACCTCTTTGGCGAGTTTTTCTGCCTTATCGTAGAGGTTAGTTTCCATCAGCCCAAAAGAATAGATGCCTTTCACGTAGCTAAAAACAGAGAAGAAAGATCTTTTTAAAAATGAGATACACGCCCCAGGGGGGCAGGCCAGGCACGAATCTCCCCACGGTCACAGAGGGGCGGCGTGGCCTTCGCCTCTGCACCTGCGTCCCCAGGCCCAGCTCCATCTCCCTCACAGACCCCTCCATGCCTCATGTCCCACCTCCCCAGACATAACCGCAGGGTCTCCACTGAGGCCGACAAAGGCTCTGTCCCTCATCTGCCTGCTAAGCGCCCACCTGGAGGCACAGCCAAGGAGACACCTCCCCGGGGGAGCCCTGGGGACACGCCAGTGGCCACAGCACTGGGCATGGCCCTCCAGAAGCCCGTTCACTGGGCCGCTGGGCTCCTCCCCAGGCCCAGGGATCTCATAGAACATAAAGAAATATGCAAATTCAGAGTCAGAAAGTAGAATGCAGGTTTCCAGGGGCCAGGGTAGTGTAGCCAATGGGGAGCTCAGACTAACTGGGGCCGAGTTTCTGTTTGGGGCGATGGAAATGGCTTTGGTAATGGATGGTGGTGATGTCACAAACCACCAACGACCTGCATACTTGAAAGTGGTTAGAATGGGAAATGCTATGTCCTATATACGTTACCATAATAAAACCTCTAGCTTTTCCTATTCACAGAAAATGTTTTGTTTTTTTTTTACTTAAATATTTATTGAGTGCTTACTGGGGACAGTTAACCCCAAACATTTGGGCGGGACCCAAAGTGCCGCCAGGGGCCTGTTGGCCACGACTTAGGGTGCGGCCAACAGGCCACCGTGGTTTGGGCCGGGGCCAGAAGGCCACCATGTCCTGGGGCGGGGCCAAGGCCGCCATGTCCTGGGGCGGGGCCAGAAGGCCAGCATGTATTAAGGCCTCGGGGTGAGATGAACAGAAATGATGCAATTCCCAGCCAGCACGGACCTGCTGAGGGGGACGTCAGGTGTCCAGAAGGGGTAAACTCGAGCAGCAGAATCGCGCATCTGTTCCTGCCAGCCCAGGTAAAAATACGCATCATGGGAAAATTTCAGGGCCAACATGTCCGTGGGATGGTCCCGCAGAATCTGTTCCCATATGTCACAGGCTTTGGGAAAGTTCCTGGAAGCCAAAAGAGATTTCACAGTGTACTGAGACATAGTTCACGCACACTTGAGAGTAAGGGGCAATATTTCTTGCCAGCGTTAAGGTTTGCATTGAACTGATTAAAAAAAAATAATAAACCAGGCTCTATGTCAGGTTCTGGCTCAGATAACTGAAAAACCAGTAGGAAACTTTACTCTCTAATTCAAGTAAAAAAACTGGTTTAACAAATCGCCAAAGCCGATTTCACCTGAGATGAGCCAGTGCCTGGCCGGTACTCACCAGGAAGAACCAGGCAGAGCTCTGTCTGCCTCAGAGGCCCCCACCCTCAGCCCAGGCAGCCCCGCTCTGCAGGGCATCTCGCAGCTGGGCAGACACGGGCTGCACAGAAGGGCCCGGGTCACATTCCCACACTGGGGCACAGGGGGAAGGTTGCAAGTGTGGAAACAACAGAAGTGCGTGTGTGTGTGTGTGAGAGAGAGAGAGAGAGAGAGAGAGCGAGTGAGCGAGCGAGCGCTGGAAGCTCAATGAGCAGAGGCTCCTGCTGTTGCACTAGGGTAAGAGCACACGCGTGAATGTTTTCCTGGCTCTTCTATCTTTTAGATTTAGATGTTTCTGTAACATGGTTCTATTGTTTTTGAAACAGAAATCATAACCAGTTGATTTAAGAAAACAAAAAAGGTGCTTTGAAGACTTAATTGGGAATGCTGACCAACAGCTTCTCCTTCGTCCATCAGCGAGGAACCAGCAGTGGGCAGGAGGTGATTTTCCGTCGGACAGTGAGGTAACAGGAGAACCACTCCCGGGCCCCCTTCCCAAGGGTGGACAGGCTGCGACCTCCCCCAGCCCGGCCTCTAGCGCCAGCGCCTGGGCCAGGAGGGCCTCTCACCCCTTGGCAAACATCTCCACTGCAGACACGTGCAGCTGCTCCCGCGGGGTCAGTGGCTGTGCCTTGGAGCTTGCCACCATCGCCTGCACAGCCAGGTCCAGCTCTTTGTCCAGCCTCACGGAGCTCCCAGTGCCGATCAGCACGAGGCCGTTGGCGATGACGTGGCCCATCGCTGGCGACAGGGAGGAGGTGGCTGGGGAATCGGATGGGCCAGCCCAGCCCATACCAAGCCCTGTGTGTGAACAGCCCTCGCCCAGGGGCCACAAGCCCAGCGGCCCGGAGGCTGTCCTGCTTGGCCCCCAGCAGTCCAGACCTCCGCTTTCGCCCCTACCAGGCCCTAAAAGCACCTGGACCTCCACAAATACTCCGACCACGAGGACATTCTGGGGTGTCCCAATGTCCGGAGCCCCTTCCCTGCTTCACCAGGTGAACTGGGGAGGGGCTTCCCTCATCAGCTGGCTTGTCCCTTCAGCCAGCACAGGGTCTCCCGGTGGGGGACCGTGGCAGGTGCTGATGGGGGCCCTGAGCACAGGAGCCACCACCTGCAGCCTAGCTGGTAGCTGGTAGGGGGCCTGCCCATGGCCCAGCCGGGCTTCCCTCCCAGCCCCTGCCTTGACAGAGGCGGGGGCCCACTGGGGTGTGGCACTCAGGCATCGGCCCAGGCCTGGAGCCCAGGGCCCCCCCTTGGTGTTGGGACCACCCACATGGCCCTGACTACTGGCTCCCCCCACACACAGCTTCACGCCCCCCACTTCTCTCCCCACCAGATTAGTACAAGTCCCCTGCCCGTGGTGGAAGCAGGCTGCAGCAGGGTGGGAAGGGAGGGTCCTGTTACCTGCCCTCCCCTCACCAGTCCTTCTCCCAGCCCCAAACCCTACCTCCCCATGCCCACTGCTTACCTCCTGGCAGCCGAGCCCCTCAGCCCCAACTCGGGGTGAGTTCTCACTAGTTCCCCAACGAAGGCCACCCCAACCATCTTTGTGTTTCCAGGGGACTGGGCTTTGGATTCAAAAAGCCTTATCTAACGCCAGCCCCTCACCCACCAGCTGGGTGGTGTGGGGTGAGTTTCTGACTCTTCCTGAACCTCGGTTTCCTCATCTGAGAAATGGGAGCAGTATCATCCTTGCACAAGTGACGTACCACCACAGGGAAACATTTGAAAAATGCCTCCTAGAGCCTGGGTCTCTAAGGGGAGCAGTGGTCACTCCAACATCGGCCCTCCCTCCATGCCAATGCCAATGTCACCATTGTCTGTCCAGCCGTCCCCAAACCCAGACCCTGAGGCCAGGGAGTCAGAGAGGGGCTGCACCCAGAATATTGGCTTCCTTAAGTCCAGGAAGGGTGTAACTCACTGAAGGTCGGATCTGCTTCTCTGAGCCTTGAGAGGCAGCCCTCGAGGCCACCGAGACTCTTGTCATTGGTCCATTTTACATACTGAAAAAAAAAAAGGCAGCGTTAGCTGACGTTATTTAAGACATGTAACTACACCTCAATTTCTTTTTTCTTTCTAGGACATTGAGTATTTTCTGGATTCTAACCCAAAGAAAGCATAATTGGGTTGGTCTCATATGAAGAGATTAAATACTCATAACTTGAAGCATAATTTCAAAAGGATAAAAAGGAATTTCTAAAGGAATGAAAAAGAAAACACGTTTTTCTCAACAGGAAGGTTCTTCCTGACAGGTGACCTGCCATCCAACATCAGCTTCTTTAATCCTAAGAGGGGTCCTTGAAGTCAGCACGAGAAGACCATTGCTGCTTCTCGTTCATTCCTTTCAAAAATAACCATGATAAACATTCATTACAGAAAACTAGAAAGAGGCACAAAACCAGAAAGATAAAAGTTACTCTGAATCGCATCACCATTTCTGACAATTCGTTATATTTTGTTCTTAGTCCTCAGGGAGCGCCCGCTCCCCTCAGTTGGTTTTGTTTGTTTGTCTTTAGGAGGCACCAGGAATTGAAGCCGGGACCTCCCATGTGGGAAGCGGGCGCTCAACCGCTTGAGCCACACCTTGCTCCCCAGAACGTGCGTTTTAACAAGATGAGGTGAGCTGGCGCAGAGGTTCAAAGAAGCCGTGGTTAACCCACAGCAGGACCACACAGCCACAATACACAGGCTGGGAGGAGGAGTGCCACTGAACTGAGGAAGGCAACACGAAGCAAACGACCAGTCTGCAGGGGCCAGCGCCGAACACTAAACGGGCAAACCGCTCAAATGCACATGGCGGGGTCTGCAAGGGCAGGGAGCAGGCGCAGTGCTGTGTCATAGCTGTCTTTTCTTGAAATCACTTCGGCTTCTAGGAGCTTCCGTGGTCCTTCTGAAAGGACCACTCATGAAAAACAGCTTTAGTTTCCCATCAGTGTAGTTGGACTCAAGTGCCATTCCTGGTTCTGAGCCTAAGTCGCCGAATGACTTTAAACTCAAGTTGGTTCAATTCTGGGCCTCAGTTTCCCTACCTGTGAAATAAACTAGCTGGCCCTTTTTCAGAAGGCCAGCTAGAAGCTAGGAGGCATCCCGGGAAGGAGGGAGCACACAGGACACGCTTGGTCGTGCCACAGGCTGGCTGAGATGTTCCCACACACACGCCCACATCCTCAAATTGCACAGACTTCTATTCTAGGTCTACACTCAAATCAATGCCAGGTAAAAAGCATTCGCCAATTTAAAAACCTCACCACGGACCCTCACAGGAGGGGCCGCCGTTTCTCTCGGCCACTTACCTGGGTCAGGGTGGCATCGAACAGCTTGCAGGCCTCGTTGCTTGGGGTGGAGAGAGGGAGCCCAGCATCCTTCCAGGCCTAGGCACAGAACGTGGGGCCATGCTCCATGTGGCCCTTTCACACGCACACACACACAACCCCCCAAGCACAGCCCCCCGGCCCACACACAGATGTCCCAAATGCCTATCCACCGTGCAGTAGGGGTTTCAGTAAGATGAGACCTTGGGGGGCAGACTCTGGACCCTCAGGTTTCATAGATACAATGTGGGGCACAGAGAGGGCCCAGCCCCGATGGGCAAGCCCCCCCGGAAATCCCAGCCACCTCAAGAGCCTCCTCTCTCAGCCCTTGGCTCCCCCTCTGCAAAGTGGGGCTCCTGCAAATCCAACGAGGTGACTGAGCATCCCCACGTGAGACTCGCCGACCCCGCTGGACAGTCCTGGTAGGATTCCACCATACAGTGCACAGGGGAGGGCGGGCAGAGCAGACACTGTCTCCTAACCAGCAGGCAAGCCCCTCGCACCTCTCCCCTTTACCGGAAGGAGGCAGAGCTTCAGGGCCGCCATGGAAACATCTCCAGGTTGGAGAACTGTCAGAACTGTGCACTCAAATGGCTGC
>JAQZBX010033357.1:0-25424 GCA_029593785.1 Cabassous unicinctus | reverse complement strand
ACTTCAAAAAAAAAAAAAAGAAAAGAAAAGAATGTACCACCGCACAACCACCCCATGCCCCATTTATCTTGCTTTCTTACTGGTCCTTGTCCCCCTCCCTTCTGCCCGTCTCTCTTAGATTTATAGAAAAGAACATATAAGCCACTTTAAAAGAGATGCTCGATAACAAAAGTAGGCATACCCACTAATTCTAGTCTGGGGAAGTTCCTTCCCAGGGCAGTGATGCAAGTTGAGGCAATAGACACCCTGGAAGATGGGCAGCCTTGAGGATACGGGCGCCACCTCTCCCGCCTCTTCCTCTCACACATCTCGGGGGGTGAGTGGAGACACAGAGCGAAAGAAGGTGGGGGCAGGAAGAGACCAGAAACAAAACCAAAAGACTGCTGCAGGTGTGTGTAGGTGCTTGTATTTGCTTGATCGAGACGGAAGAATGATTAGTTAATGTCGAAACCTTGAAGACAAGAGTGGGGAAATGGGGAAAGAGAATTAGCTTTGTAGCTTCCCCTTTATATTGTGCATTATTATATATATATAATATATTTTTGTATTGTTTTACATATAGAAAAAATTCAAATAAAAGGCCCCAAAATATAAAAAGTATATGATAAAGGCTACATTTAAAATAAAAAGGAAATGAAGCTGGGGACACAATGGAAGAGGCAAAAGAAAGAGAAAGGGAGAAAAGATGAATAAGGGGCATGAAGAGTAAAGATGATATTTAAAATGTAAGATTGTATATAAACCTATCACCTCCCTCTTTTTTATTATTATTTTTTTCAAATAGTGAAAACACATCTAGGGCGGGAGGGGGTCTAGGGCGGGGAGGTGAGGAGGTGGGTCAGGTGTGCATAGGTGGACAGCTGGGAAGGTGGGCGGGCAGGAGGCTAGAGGCACTTCCACACCTGCCCAAGGCCGGCCTGCGAGCGGCTCTCCTTGCTTCCAACCTTCAGAGGCGGGCTGGTGCTCGCCGTGGCCAGCAGGTGGCAGCACACCCCAGAGAGTCTCTTCAGTTTCCTGGGCAAGGTGGGTGCCGGCCCTGACTTGGCGGTGGAGGTCGGAGTTGAGCCAGGCACCTGCCCAGCAGGTCCCTCCTGGCAGATGCTGGCTGCCTGCCCCGGAAGGCCATTATTTAGCACGCTTTGGCTGAGAAGTATTTATTGGTTCCTTCTGAGAAGCCGGGAAAGCCAGTCTGCTTAGCTGCTCAGGGAAGTTCTGGTTCCAGAGGCCCCTCCCAGGAGGTTTGAGCAGCAGGTAACGTCCGCAGAGCTGAAGTGAGAGGGCAAGGCCTGAGGAAGTACGGGCGCGGACTCCGGGATTTTATATTGTTTACATTTAAAACAGCTAGGTAGGTAATACGTGAAAGAGAATCATAGTAGTTAGGTTTGTCTGATTTTATTAATACAAGAAATAGTAGAGGGTTTCTTTTGAATAAACAGAGATGCAAAGATGAAAACTGAAAATGAACCATAATCTCCCCACCTAGGGAACCCCTGTTGGCAATAAAAAATGCAAATAAACAAGACTTGTTTAAGGTTTGAAACTTTAAAATACAGAGAGGTATAAAATGAGAAGTACATGCTTCCTTCCCCTTCTCCTTCAGCCTCTCTCCAAAGGAAATCCTCAAGCTTCTTATGCTTGCTTTAAGAAAATAAAATAAAAAGAAAGAAACAAAGCCTATGCACATACCTGATATCTGTAACTATGTATATTTCACTTACTTATCGGTTTTAATCCCCAAAGTGATCATCTCTACACGCTGTTCTGATCCTTGCTTTTGTCATTCATGCTCTCTTAGAGACCTTTCTATGTCGGCACATGTAGACCTGTCTCTGTCCTAATGTGTTTAATGGGTCTCCCTGTTGATGGGGATTTTGGTTGTTGCCAGTTGGGGGCAGCCTTGTGTATTTATTTTGACCTAATTCTACAAGTCCAAATTCTAGGTGTGGGTCAGAGGGAAAGGACATGTTAAAATTCAATGGCTAAATTTTCCTCCAGAAAGATTGCCCCAGTTACACTCCCACCAAGAGTGTATGAGAGTATCGGTTTCCAAGTGGCTGTAGAAAAAATAGGACACTATGCTGCTGCCCCTTCCAGGCACCCTTTGTCATCTGCTGCGGTGAGAGCATGCGCTCTGCAGGAAGGAGGCCCAGCTCCTCTGCCAGTGGGAGACCACCTCGGTTGTCTTTGCCTCATCCGTTGCGAATCTCCATGGTGGTCATGAAGTGATTCTCTGTGCTGGAGCTGGCAGCCTCTCTTTTAGGTGGGGATGGGGGCCACTTCTCCCTCTAAACAAGCTTTTCCTGTTTGTCGCTGAGCTGAGACCTGGGTAAGGAGTGAATGACCACGGCTTCTGATTCTTCCAGGTGAAGAAGGCATACAGGCAGAAGGCCCTGTCCTGCCACCCAGACAAAAACCCGGATAATCCCAGAGCAGGTGAGCCTCTGCTGGGGGTGCAGGGAGGGCCTGTCCGCCTGGGCGCTGGGCCTTTCCTGATCTCAGCCCTGGGTCTGAGTGCTGTGGCATGTAGGTGTACCCAGCCCACCCCTTGGGCAGGGCTCCCAGGGCTTCACTTCCCCTGTTAGGGGCATCTGGTCAGTCTCAGGGGCTCATTCTGTCCTGCTGGTCTGGCAGCTGCTGATGTTGATGTTTCTGCCATGCTACAGCTTTTCTGAAGTGCTCTTTTGAGCGAGCACACCATCCCCAAGTCTAACTTCGTTTTTCTTCTCTCTCTTGTTTGGTCCTTATGTGTAGCTGAACTCTTCCACCAGCTTTCTCAGGCCTTGGAGGTACTGACTGACGCCGCAGCCAGAGTAAGTGCATCCTCTTTTACCTGAGTCAGCCCTGGGGATTGGAGACCACTTCTGCTGTCATCCTCAGCCCTCTGCACCCTGCCATGCAGCACAGTCCTTGCTGTCCAAGCCCCGGAGACACGGGCACTGAGCTGCCTCCCCAGGGGTGCTGGAGATTGAGGCCTTTGGGCCAGCAGGCAGGAGCCAGGAAGATGCTGGGGTTTTGTTCTTTTTCTCTGGCTGACCGGCTGCTCTGTGTTCCTTTCTCCCACCAGGCCGCATATGACAAGGTCAGGAAAGCCAAGAAGCAGGCAGCAGAGAGAACCCAGAAGCTTGATGAGAGAAGGAAGAAAGTGAAGCTTGGTAGGTGGCATCGTAGCGCTGGGTGACCTGTGGTTTCCTCTCCCAGTGGCTATTTTCTTTCATCTCCTGCATTTTTCTTGCTGGAGCTTCAGTTCCAACAACTCAACCCTCATGGCCCAGGCTCTGGGCAGGACTGTTCTTAGGGGTTGGATTCTAAGGGCACTGGGAGGGGTAATGACAAGGACTACATTTACTGGTAGCTGAGCACTGTGACAGATGCTTTATTATCTCCTTTAAATTATCACAGCTATCCAAGGAAGTGGGCATTACTAGACCCAGTTTTTAAATTCTTTTTTTTTTCTAACTAGAGATGTCTAAACCCATTTTTTTATGGACAAAGAAGCTGAGGTCTCAAAAGGATAAGAATTTGTTGGAGCTGAGAGACAAACAGTATCTCTCACAGTATCAGCCACACAGTGTGACTGAAATCAGTGCTCTCATTAACCATGCCATGCCGACTCTTTTTTTTTTTTAAGATTTATTTTATTTATTTATTCATTCCCCCTCCCCTCGTTGTTTGAGGTCACTGTCTGCTCTCTGTGTCCATTTTGCTTTGTGCTTTCTGTGTTTGCTCATCTTGTCTTTAGGAGGCACCGGGAACCAAACCCGGGACCTCCCATATGATAGGCAGGAACCAAACCCGGGGCCTCCCATATGATAGGCAGGAGCCCAATCACTTGAGCCACATCTGCTTCCCCCAACTCTTTTTTTAATTCTCTCAGCCTCATTCCTGTCTAGTGCTTTCACTCTGAAAAGCTCTTTCAGAGGGATCCAAAGAGGTCCAGGCATTATGTTATTATTTTTCATTTTAACAGTTATAAATTCACCTATTTCTAGTGTATAGTTCAATGATGTTTTAGTAAATGTATAGTGCAACTATGACTGTAAATCAATTTGAGAACATGTTCATCACCCCAATAAGATTGGTCCAGGCATTCTTTACACAATTTCTCTCCCCCTCTTGTTGCCTATTCAGTACCCATATATTTAATATGTGCATATGCCATCCCAGTACATCTATTTCTATATATTTTTAAAAGGGGGGGGGCCAATGTGGCTGAAATGGTTGTGCATCCGTCTCCCATATGGAGGGACCTGGGTTCGATCCCCAGGACCTCCCGGTAAAATAAAGAAAAATATAGAAGGCGTGTGGGCCGCCAGGCCCTGCGAGCAGACACGCCATCAGGTCCCATGAGTGGGTGAGCCCCCAGGCCCCGTGAGTGGGTGTGCCATCAGGCCCCGCGAGCGGGTGAGCCCCCAGGCCCTGTGCTCAGGTGTGCAGCCAGGCCCCACCAAGCCACGCAGCAAGATGATGATGTAACAGGAGAGTGACACAAAGGGAGAACCAAGACAAGACGTGCCAAAAAACCAGGAACTAAGGTGGCACAGGTGGCAGAACTCCTCTCTCCACATCGGAGCTTCCCAGGATCGAATCCAGGTGAAGACAGGAGGAAAAGGATGAGAGGAGAGGGCAGGAAACAGACACAGGGAATTGCCCAGTGAATGGACACAGAAACAGCAAAAATGGGGGAGGGGGAGTGGTTTAAAAATGGATAAAAAAATAAAATAAATAAATCTTTAAAAAAAATAAAAGGGGTGGGCGTGGGAGTTCTAGGGAAGTAAAATGCGCAGAAGGGAAGTAGTACGTCTGGACCCGAGAGCAGGACTGCCATAGCCGCTGGGGGGTGGGAGGGCTCTGAACTGGGGTGATGCCCTCCCACGGAATCTGCCCACCTCTGAGGGAGCCACTGTATCCAGGTCCACAGCTAAGTGATGGGAAAGGAATCAAAGCCAAGGCAAGATCCCAGGTCAGGCTGTGGTGCCAAACCACAGGAGCATAGGCCGGCAGCTCCCCACCCACTGGCATCCCCCAACACATAAGCACCCACCCGCACCCTCTTCACTGATTGGAGAGAGCTGCCTGGGTCAACAGGAGCTGTTTTAACTCTTCCAAACCCCTGATCACTCAGCTGGCACTCAGACTTCTGTGCCATGACTTTTCTTAATGGAAATCAACTTGAGGGCATATGGGCCTGGAGGGAAGGGGCAGAGTTACTGTATGGTTTCAGCCTGTTTGGAACTTTGGGGATACTGAAGCAGCCAGCGCCGGTGCGGGCTGAGGCCATGAAGAAACTGCTAAGACCAGCAGATGGGTCATTCAAACCCTTATGCCTAGACCTGGAGGCCCGGGAGCGGCAGGCCCAGGCCCACGGGAGTGAGGAGGAGGAGGAGAACCGGAGCACCAGGACGCTAGAGCAAGAGGTGAGTGCCTGGGCACCCTGGCCTGAGCGCCGCCTGTGGAAAGGGGAGCGACCTGGGTGTGGGGCCCCGGAGGGCCTGCTCCTTCCACCATCTCTGGTGGGGTCTGGGTCCTGTGTCCCACCCGCAGGTTGCTGAGCCCTAACTGGCAGGTGGAATCTCCCAGGGACCTTTACAAGGTGAGCCAACTTGGAATTGGATCTGCACAGAATTGTCACCCCCAAACCCCCCGCCCTATAGATCACACGTCTCCGCGAAGAGGGTTCCCGGCAGCTGGAGGAACAGCAGAGGCTGGTCCGGGAGCAGATACGCCAGGACCAAGAACAGAGGTTGAGAGGTGAGAGGCGCTCTCCCTCGCGCTCTCCCCTCCACGGCAGCCTCAGGTCGCCCAGCACGCCCATGCCTGCTGCTTGGTGGAGTCGCTACAGAGGCTTCCTTCCACCTGCCGGCACCCCGGGGGCACAAGGGAGAGTAGAGCCTGGCTCCCCACTCTGACACATGCCACCTGTCCCTTCTTCCGACCACTTCTCTGGGGCCTATTTGCTTTTGTTCTGCCTGAGACTTCTTGGCCCCATCTGTCTTAGTCCCAAGCAGAGGTGGCTCTCTTTGGAGGAGATAACCAGAGGAAAAGGCACTGTTTGATTTTGGGCCCTGCGATCCTTTGTTTCAGTAGAATTGAGTGGTCTGTATCCCTACCTCCTGCCCCTAGCAAGTGTTCAGAGCTCTTCACTTGGAGAGTGCTAACAATGGGCCATCCTCCCCAGGTGCGCAGACTGCCCCAGAATAGGGACTCCTCTGAGGATGGGGTGGAATTGCGTCTACTTTCCCCACCAAGCTCCTCACCAGGACAGGGCACGTGTTGCCTGTGGTCAAGAGTGGCCCTTTCCAGGTCTTTCTAGGCTCTAGGTGTGTCTCCTTTGGGAGAACCTCTTGACTCCCTCATACTCTATCCTGCTTTTTCCCAATTTTTCTAGGAAAGGCAGAAAATACTGAAGGCAAAGGAACCCCCAAACTAAAGGTAAGCCCTGGTGGGATCCACGGGTCTCCTCTCAGCAAGAACAGGGGTGTTTCCTATGGCTCTCGGGGTTCTGGCTGGGATGCTGGCTCCCCGTGGGCTCTGGGACCACCACCCCTACCCTTTCCATCCTCCAGCTGCCTGGAAATCAGAACTGCTGCTCTGAGCTCTGCCGTGAAAGGCCCTCTCAACCCTGGTGATGTCAAGGCAGAGCATTGCCCAGAAGCTCTCATAGGAGAGTGGCTTACAGGACTGGAAGCATTGCGGCGTGCGAGCAGCATGCCCTGCCTCTCCTTTTTCAAGGGCAACACATTTTCTGGTGGTGCTGCCTAGATAACAGGTGCCTTGAAGACTAGGAAGGTGTCTGCACAAACTGGAAGGCCCAGGCTTGGGCTCTGGTCCTGTTCACCAAAGAGCAGGGTTTAATGATGACACCCACTGCTGTCTTTTCAGCTAAAATGGAAGTGCAAGAAGGAGGATGAGTTAAAAGGTGGCTACTCCAAAGACGTCCTCCTGCAGCTTTTTCAAAAGGTCTGCTCTGCTGACTTCCCTTCTTTCCCTGACCTCTCAGTCCACATCGAAGGACCCTAAATTTCCCTTACCATCTCTGCCTGCTTTCTCTTTGCTGTCTCATAGACCCTAGGACAGCATAGAGACTTGTCACTCGTGCTGCCATGTGCCCCCTTCAGCCCGGTCTCCTTCAGTGCCTGGGTCTAGCTCTTCCATCCTTTTGGAAGCAAAGTGCTTGGCCAAGTGTGTTGGGAGAGAGGAGATGGGTGTTTAGAATGAAAAGCCAGTCCTCTTCACCACCTTCTGCCTACCCAGGCAGCTGTGTGCTATGCCAGTCTAAGTCCCCAGTCCTTTGCCCATTTCTTCTTTGCTGCCCTTTTACATTTCTGGAAAGCAAAACAAAACAAAACAAAACACTCTTTACCATCTCTGAGCTCCCTTCTCTGAGACTCTAACAATAAGAAGTTATCCCCCAGCTGAAAATGCCCCAGTGGGCCTCAGGGCAGCCCCGGCTTGGGTCTGGCATGAGCTGGGCTGTCCTGAAGGCTGAGCCATGCTCACCAGGACCCCTCTTATCCCCACAGTATGGTGAGGTTCTCAACCTGGTGCTTTCCAGCAGGAAGGCAGGCACCGCAGTGGTGGAGTTTGCAACCGTCAAGGCAGCGGTGAGTGCTGCGTGAGGCTTTGGGTAGCCCTGTCATTCCAGAGCAGGGGACCCAATTCTGTGGGCCCTCAAAGCTTAGGTGACCCATACTCCCCAGGGATTTCCAGGCCAGGTCAGAGCCATCCAGATTGCTCTGTCTCACAAGAGCAGATGCCATGCAGGTGAAGGAATGGATGGGAGAGTACCTGGGTACTGAGGGAGATGCAGCCTCTTATTTCCCTGCTGACTGGCTGCTGCCCCCACACCCTCTGCCCTGCCAGGGAAGCTGGCTCACCTCCAGCTTGTGAGTCTCAGCACTGTCCTCTCACCTCCAGCTCTTCTCTCACTCCTAAAAATCAGAAGGCTCATACCCACCACTCTCCCAGAAGGGCCAGCGCGTCAGCGCACCATGGGTTTGAAGGCTGCTGAGGTTGCCTGACTCTGCTGGGAGGACTGGAATGCTGGTTCTAGTTCTTCCTGTGAGGGTGGAGAGAGCCACTATAGAGCTGATTGCATTTGTGGAAACCGGGACTGGATGCTGTGTTTGGCAGGAGCTGGCTGTCCAGAATGAAGTGGGCCTGGTTGAGAACCCTCTGAAGATTTCCTGGTTGGAGGGACAGCCCCGGGGCACCATGGGCTCCAGCCACGCAGGACTGTCGCAGGTGAGGAGCCAGGCCTTACCAGACTGGGGCTTCTCAGAGCTGCGGCGGACAGCTTCCTGTTTGGGCTTTTCTCAGGGCCCTTTTCTCCCAAATTCAGGTTGCCTGGAAGTAGAGTGGGATAGATTGGCCCACCATTCTGTGCAGGAGGGACCCTACCTCCATTGTGTTCTTAGACCCTACTTTCCCCTCCCCCTTCATCCCTGTTAGGGTTCCTATCATCAGCTAACAGGATTTCCTGGCCCCCCAGGGTACTTGATTGTGGTGTGAAACATTTGGAGCTTAGAGAACCGAAGGAGGGCTCACCTGCAGGGAAGGGGCAGGTGACAAGGGCAGCTGCTTCCTTCCCCAGCTCTTCACTTTTCCAGATGTGCCTGTGGCTGCCCCAGACAGAGACTGACTGTCAAAAGGCAGTATCTCTTTTTAGAAGTCTCCTTGGCTATCCTGCTGACTCGGGGTGCTGCCCACCCAGAGTCAGGAGCACCCCCTGTGGTGCAGTACAGACCTCCCAGCTGATGGGTGCCCTGCGCCAGCTCTCTGTCCTCACAGCTCTACGGAGGCCTCGGTTCAGCCCCTCCCAGGGCCCTGGGGTCTCCTGGCTGGATGCAGAAGCTGGGGCTGCAGGGCTCCTAGCCACATGGGCCCCAGGCTACACCTGCCCTCACTCTGGCTGCAGGAGAGCCTTGGGAGCAGGAGCTAGAAATCTGGCTCTTCCCTTCACTGAAATGGCCGGGGGTATGGGGTCTGCCTGTGAGCCTCGGGCTGATGTGTCATAGCCCCCTATGGGAGAGAATGGAGAATACACACAGTGCTTGGTAGGAACTTTGCCCCTGCCGCCCCCAGTCACCACCCTGGCTCTCCCACGCACCCCTCCATTTGGCTGTGAGGACGGGAAGCTTTCTGGGAGTTTGTGCCAGAGGTGGAAAATGAACTGGTTCTGAGCCCAACTGGGGACTCTTCTTTAGAGACCTCATTCCCCCATCTTTAAGTCCTAGCATTTCACAACCTGAGGTTGTGTTACAGAGTTTTATTCATTTCCTGCATTCGCAGAGAAGCCTTTCAGCTTGGTGAAGAGGAAAGAGAAGGCACAAGGTGGGGGGTGTGGAAGCCTCCCCCTCTCTGTTTGCCATGCTGGGAGGGGCCTGGAGCGTCGGAACCACACAGGCCAGCAGAGGGCTCCGGGCTCTGGCTTCAGGTCTCCTGGCCAGGCCTGTGGCCGACCCCCTGGGCTTGGCCCTGGTCAGCAGGCCCGTCCTCAGAGTGCTGGGCAGGGCTGAGGTTCCCAGGCCTGGCGGAGGATTCTGGGGCCCAGCTCTGCCTCTGGAGTTGAGTAGATGTCCCATGACCCAGTTCTCTCTCTAGGTTTTGTGGGGAGGAAGGAGGGAAATCTGTCATTATTTTTGCAGCATTTCCCAAAAGCGCCCATCACTAATAATTCTGGGAATTTTCAAAACACCTCTTTGCAAGTCTGCTGCCTTTGGGTGGCATTCCCTAGAGCTGCCTCTCTCGGGCCCCAGGGGCTGCTCTCGGCAGCTGTGTTGGCAGGTCGAGTCTCTCATGTCCCTTTTTCTAATGATTTGTTTGCCCTTTTTCCCGTGTCATACTCTGTCTCTACCTACCTATCTCTTCCTACCCCGCCAGCCCCTCCCTTCCCTTGCAGCCCCCAGATCCAGTCCAGTACCAATGGGGGGTACTGACCTGAGGTAAGGTTAGTGTTCATTCTTGTCCAATGTCATAGCCACTAGTCGCCTGCCTGTGGAGACCTTGAAATATAGATATTGTGGCCAAGGAACTGAATTTTTACATTTTATTTCATTTCAATGACTTTAAATTGAAACAGTCACATGCAGTGGCTGCCAGAGTATACAGTGCAGATCAAACGTGGCTCATCCCCCCCTCCTGGGTCTTCCCACTTCCCTCTTTGGCCTGGGTTGAGCACTCTGGCCCAGCCTTGCCCCCTGACCTCTGTTGACAGTGGCTTCCTAGGAGCTGGAGCAGCCCCACCTCTGTTCTGCGCCCGCTCTGGGGTGCCCCTCCAGCCCCGGGGGCTCTCGGCCTGGTGCTTGTGGTGTGGGGTATGGCCTCCCTTTCCCAGCCTACCTAGCTTCCTTCAGTGCTCCTGCCTGAAGGGCCCCTCATGACATTTCTGACTGGCCTCTACACCTGTCCCTCCACTCCAGGGTGACTTGGAGGACTGTTTGGGACCCAGAGGCAGGCAGAGTCCGGAGCTCCTGTCCCCACCTCGTCCCCAGTCCACCACTGTACCCTGCTTCCCTGAGTCCCCGGGCTGCCAGCTCTTCCAGTCATCCCGCCTCTCACCCCATTCAGAAGCGGGGCTCACTGGGAAACTGCTCCCTCAGTATCTGTAGAACTTCCTCAAGAAGTGAAATCCCCAGGTCCACTTTGAAGGAGAAGAAGGGGTCATTAAGCTCCGGAGTAGGTGTCCTCTGGAAGGGGGGTGTGTCCAAAAGCTCCTCCTCTGAGTACTGGTGGAGGGCCCCTGCCAGGGAGCGCGCCGTGGGCAGGGTGGCCGCGAAGGCCACAGTGTAGGCGGGTGGGGGCTCTAGGATGTTGGGGCAACTGGAGCTCTCTCGGTAGAGGCGCGGGGGCTTAGGTGGGGCCAGCAGGGTGGCCCGCGGCTGCTCGTCCCCCCACAGTGGCAGGCGCCGGCCATCCGTCCTTCCTCGCAGCTCCCGGATGACCTCTCGGTTGCTGTACTCCTCGTGGTCGCCGCCGGCCGTGCTGGCCTGGCTCAGCACGCTGCCCTGACGCCGGAGCCGCCGCGGCCGCCCCAGGCTCAGCCGCCTGAAGAAGGAGGCGTTGCGGAAGGAGCCTTTCCGCCAGGTCTCCATGGGACAAGCCTGGAGTCTGAGGAGCCAGGCAGATGCTCAGGAGCAGCTAGTGACCATTTGGTCCCTGATGGTGCAGTGAGTCACAAGAATCAGGAAGCAGCCTTCCTGGGCTGGAAGCAGAGGCCTCTGGTTTCTGCTCAGCTCAGACTTTTGGCCAGCATCTTGGATGGTGACAGGAGGGCCAGAGAAGAGCAGAACGCTAGGAGATCCTGATGAGTGTCCCAGAGGGAGAGAGTGGCCTGGCTACATGAGAGGGCAGTGGCAAACACCCCAAGAGGAAGCAGCAGCACTTACTGGCGCCGGAGTGCGGGTAGCAGTGGTGGTGTCAGAGATGGATCTTCCCGGGCTGGGCAGCAGCAGCCAGTGTGCTCCTTTCCCGGCCCCTGGGCCCTGGGCAGGAAGGAGGAGGCCCCACGGCCTCTCCTCTCGCTGGCGGTTCCCTCGGCCCCTGTGCGCGTCTCCAGGGTAGCGCAGGGCTGTGCCCTCTCTGCCGGCAGCTCCTGGACTCTGATGAGTGGCTTGGCTGTTTGTGCTAGTGTGTGGCGTGGAGATGTGTTTTGTTTCCAGCTGACTCAGTCAGGTAGGAAGCCGGTTTGCATGCTCTGAGGTAATTGCAGCATCCGTAGGCAGGGACAGGGGCCGCCGTGGCCAACACCCCAGGGCAACGGGGAGCTTAAGATTCCTCTGGGGACTCATCTGGGGGTAGCCCTGCCTTGTCTGTCACCACACTGCTCCCTTTCTCTTCTTATCTCTGTGGGGCCTGGCTCCCCAGCCCCCAGTGTGTCTGGGAGGGAGGAGCTGAGGGCGGGAGGGAGTTAATTGAAAGGCAGGAGTGTGGAACAATTGTTGGGGAAGGAAGGGTCACCCGTCACTGCTGTGGGTGACTCAGGCCCTCAGTAGCAGAGCCTGCAGGTATCGGGCAGGAGCCAGAAGGCGTGTTAACAGGGCTGTCCACCCCCCAACCTGTGAAGGGCTCAGCTCCTCCCAGGGCTGGGTCTGGGGTGGGCCAAAGGGAACCCCAAGCTTTCTTGGCAGAGCAGGGTTATTTGGGGAGCGGAAGATGGCCCTCACCTTGGCCTGATGCATGCTCGGCTGCCCAGGCCCTCATCCTCCTCCACTTGGCCCAGAAGGCCTCATGGCGGGAGCAGAGCAGGTAGGAGGCCAGAGTCTCCCCTCTGGCTGCCTGGGCCTCATGTGGGGTCCCTCCCCTGTGACGGGGCTGGGCCACGTGGGACTGCCACAGCTCCACCAAGCAGGGCCTGGCAGGGAGGGAGCTCGCCTAAGAGCTGCTGCAACCAGAGAGGAGGGGTGGAGCTGTCAGGAAAAGGCAGGGGGAGTCCAGCTGAGTAACACTTCCTGATTCTGCATCCCCCCCCCCCCAAACCAGTTGGCCAGGGCCCTGGCATCTTAACCCCAACCACTCCCTTCGTACTTCCCGGGTCACTGACCACCAACCCTTCCTCCTGGCTCACTCCCTGGGAGTGTGCTAGCTTGGCATCCTGTGGCACGGGGCCTGCCAGCCCATGGAGGGGCCACAGCACCTTGCAAGCCCCGGCTTGGCTTGCTTCTGTGCCGTCTCAGGTGGACTTCACACCTCCCTGAGGAGCTCCTGGGTCCACATGATCATCACACAGCTTCCACCGCCAGGGAGGAAGTGATTCAGTTCCCACTGCAGACCTTATCAGGGCGTGGGGTTGCAGTTCAGGACTTTGCTGGTTGAGCTGCTTCTCCACCCCACAGCCTTGGCCCATTGAACTGGTTGTTTATTATTCTTTTGACTATTAAAATGTAGCACTCCTTAATCCCCCGCACAGTGCTGGCAAGATCACAATAGGAAAAGGCACAGGCCCTGCCCTCCAGGAGCCCTGGCGTGTTTTTAGGAGGCAAGCTGGACCCGCGCTTGTTTCTCTCCTCTAGGGTGGAGCTGTTTGATACTGGGTTTAGGGCAGGGCTCCCCTCCTGCTTTCTCAGCAGGAGCCACCACAGGGGAAGTGGCAGCTTGGAGGAGGCACAGTGGATCTCTGCACCTCTGACAACTGGCCTTCCTTGAAAATCTGTGAGAGGCAGAAGCCAGGGGGTGGAGGAAGGAGTGCCAAGTAAAGGGCTGAGAGGAAATAAAGGGAGGTGAGGGCCTGGCTGGAGCATGGGGAAGTGATTTACATGGAGAAGAACTGTGAAGGGCCTGGGACAGGGGAGGTCGTGAGGAGATGCCCTGACTGGGATGGGCTGAAGCGGAGCCGGCCTGGAGGCCTAAGGCCTGCTTGCTGCAAAGGAACTTAGATGAGTCGGGGCTCCAGAAGGATGTTCTAGGGTCCTTCACTTCCTGGACATCCCCTGCCCTCCTGGACCTTTGGACGGCAGCTCTGCCTAGGCCCTGTCCTCTGTGGGGTGTGTTCTACGGCCCCTGACCCCTCACCCCTCTGTTCCCCAGGGCTCGGTGCTGTCGGAGAGAGACTACGAGAGCCTTGTCATGATGCGCATGCGCCAGGCAGCCGAGCGGCAACAGCTGATCGCCCAGATGCAGGAGGAGGACAAGGAGGGGCAGCCCACGTAGCCCCCAGCTCCAGCCCTTCCACCCCACAGCCCTTTTCTTAAAGATCACCAATAAACTTTTTCTTTTTTAAGAATCTACCTCTATATAACGACCTGCTGGCCTGCCCAAGCATGGCCCTGGTTTCAGGGCTCTGCCTCAAAGGCCCCCACCCAGGCCTGGGCCTCCCTTCCTGGGAGTGGGCAGACCCCCCAGCGAAAGGTTCCCCACAGTGAGAGTCAGTGCAAGAGAGAGTTGAGGTGCAACCACTCATCATGACCCTTTATTGGCTTGGACTAGCTGCGCAGGCCCTGCCGCCCAGGGCCTGGAGCCATCCTCCTGCCCCTCAACCTGCCCACAGGCCTGCAGCCTCTCCCACTGACTGAGGCAGGGTTTCAGAGAAGGCCACTCAGTCACTCCCCATCGGTACTGGGCCAAAGCAAGTGACAACGTGGGAAGAGAAGGGCAGAGCAGTAAGTGAGGCAGGAGCTGGGGAGGCAGGGCCCACGGTAGCCACTCCAAAGACAAGGTGCTCCACCTGTTCCTTGGTGTGAGAAGGTCACTCCTTGTGCAGGCACCACACCAGCGTCTGGCCCACCCCTGTCATGCTCAACACACGGAAGCCCCTGCGTTCCAGCTTGTCCAGGACTATGCGAGGAGGGTCATTGACGTAGTACTCCCAGCTGCGGAGAAACCAGGGTGGGGCGTGTAAGGGGTGCCCGGAGCAAGCTCCCCAGGCACAGCCAGTCTCTGCTGAAGGCCGGGCAGGCCCCAGCAGGGACTGACGTTTACTGGCTGCTTCCTGTGTACCAGGCTAGGTGCACATCCCCTGCCCAGCACTTTACAAGCATTTTCTCATTTATTCCTCCCAGCAACCTATTGAGGTACTATTATCATTCCCATTTTATAAGGAAACTCAAAGGGGTTAAATAACTTTCCTGATGTCATATAGATAGTAGGACCTGTGTCAGCCTGACCACGGCCACGCAGGCCCTGAGCCACTGTGCTGTCCCAGAAGAACAGTCTCCTTCCCCCTGCCCCGCCGCCGCCCCAGGGCTGGCTCCTCACCCAGGCCCCTGGCCCTTTTGCTGTCCTGCAGTCCTGGAGCAGGAAGGTCGGCCCTTCCCTGGCATCAAGAAGGCTTGGTTTCCCTTCTTTCAGGTTTACTTGATGCTGCAGGGCCACTAAGCAGATAAAGGGCTCAAGCCCCAAGCTGGGCCCCTTGAGGCAAATGTCTCATGGCAAAGGGATGGGGTTGGCTTCTGCCCTCCAACCTGGATCCAAGGGCCTGGGCCCAGCTGCCTTCTCCTTTTCCCCCTTTAAACTGAGGACTCTGGCAACTCTTCTCAAGAGGAGGTGAGGGAGCAGAAAGAGACGCAGTGGTCAGTTGAGGCACGGACGCGGTGTGAAGGATGCTAAGGGATGTGGCTGTGTCCCAAGGCAGCAGCTGAGCTGGAAGTGGGACCCAAGCTTCCTGCTCCCCATTTCTAAGGGCTTGGTTTTGCGACTCACCCAGCTTTTCAAGACAGAAACCTATCTCTCTAGCTCTCTCTGCCTTGATAAGGTCTCGCTTAGAGATGAGAGGGCAGGACAAGAAACAGTCCACTTCCAGAGTCCCATACCCAGGGAACCAGTCCCTGTCCTGGTGGTCTACTAAGGAGGCTCTGCCTTGTGAAGGGAGGGTCTGTGGGAAAGCTTTCAGAGTGAGCTGGTGCTTTAGGGGCGGGTTTGGCCCCTCTGGAGGGCAGAGCCCCAGGGTGTAGGCAGGGGCATGGTCCCTGGGCTTGCCTACAGTATAAAGGAAGCAAGGGCAGGTCTAGGGGCTGGCAGGGAGAAGACCCCAGCAATGCTACTACTTACAAGTTGTTTCCCAGGACGCTTCTCTTTGAGGCCCCCAGATGGTGCATCAGCTCCGGGTCGGACTGCTCATCACCCACCATGGTGGGGCCCACCTCCTGCAAAGGAAGCCACAGTGGCCACTTGGCTGGCTGCCAGGTAAGGGTGGAAGGTCCCACCTCTTCTGGTCCTGCTGGCTGACTCAGAGCCTGCTTCAGCTAAAGGCTGGAGGGGGTGGTGAAGATCCCTGGGGGCTGAGCACAAGCTGGGGAGGGGTGGAACCCATCAATGGCCTGGCCCATAAGGCTGAGCCAGGCAGGCCCCCCAGCCCCTCTAAGCTGAGCTGAGCATTGCCCGATGATTAGCACCTTCACACCAGGCACCACCACCCACACCTGCGTGGCTCTGGGTCACCTGGGGAAGAAGAGAAATGAAAGCATGCCCGCGCAGAAACCTGTACACCAGCGTTCATAGCAGCAGTATCATAAGAGCCTCAAAGTGGAAACCACCCAAATGTCTATCAACTATTGAAGGAATAAATAAAATGTGGTACAGCCCTGGAATATTATCTGACAATAAAAAGGAATGATGTCCTAATGCATGCTACAATATGGATGAACCTAGAAAACACGCTAAATGGAATAAGCCTGACACAAAAGACCACACATTTTATAGTTCCATTTATGTGAATGTCCAGAATATGCAAGTCTATAAAGGCAGTAGATTAGTGGTTGCACGGCTGGAGGGGTTTGGGGGAAATGGGGAGTGAATTCTAAGGGGTGTGGAGTTTCTCTTTGGAGTGATGGACATATTCTAAAATTGATTATGGTGATGGCTGCACAACTCTGAATATACTAAAAACCATTAAATTGTATACTTAAAATGGATGAATTGTATGATATGTGAATTAAATATCAATAAAGCTGTTATATTAAAACAAAACAAAAAGATTCATCTGGGAGCACTTCCAAGAATGGATTTCCAGGCCCCACCCCTAGAGAGTGTTTCTGGGGGTCTAGGAAGGGGCCCGGGAACCCACAGCTCCACAGGTGACTGGTTCTCAAACCACTCCCCTAGGGCACTGCCAAGACCTCCCCTCGTCCTGTGGTGAGCCCGCCAGTTATTTCCTTTGTCCCAGGAGACCTGTGGACCCTCTAGTGGGTCACCCAATCACTGGCGAGTGAGAAGAGGGAGAGGGGCATCTTGCTGCCGGGCTAGGGAACCCAGTCCTCTCCATCTAAGCTAAATGCGGCTCCTAGGGTGACCAGATGGGAAAACTGCACCCAGAGAAAGGGAGGGACAAGACTTCTGACTCGGGCTCTCCCCACCTTGAACCCCACCACCCCATCTCTCCTGCAAAAAGAGCAGGATGTTCTTTCTGCTCTCTCTTTGCTAAGGCCTCAGGAATAGAACTTCCTGGAGTCGCCTGAGGGTGCAGCTACTGGCTGTGTGAGGACTAGGAACTTGGCACAGCTGTCTCAGCGCGTCAGCTGGTGCTTTTCTTTTCCTAAGCTCTTTCCTTCAGGTTCTTCCACTTTATTTTTCTTGCCACGCGGGACAGAGGGTGCTCCCTGTGTGAGGCCAGGGCGCCCTGGATCGCTCCTGGAGGTTCGGACCTCTACCCGACAGGCAGGTCAGGAGCCGGAAGCGCCCGGAGGTCGCCCGGGCGCGGGGACGCACGCGCCTGGTCCCCTTCGCGGCCCTGGCGGCTCCGGGCGGGCCAGAGCTGCCCGGGTCCCGGGCGCTGCGAGCCGAGCATAGTCGGCACCCCCAGCCTCCCTCCCCGCGGCCCGAGGGGGGCGTGTCCAGGGCAGGCCCCGGGCAGGTGCAGCCACCGCTGGCCGCTGAGGGCTGGAGGCGCCACGGTGCGGCCGCAGCCCGCCTCGGGCACGCGCCCGGCTCGAAGTCACCGGGCGGCGGGCACTCACCATGCGGATCTGGGTGCTGATGAGCAGGTAGGGCATGGTGCGTGCGCCTCGGCCGGGCGCCCACCCTGCTGCGCTGGGCTCCGCACCGACGCCAGCCGCTCCGGCTGCGGGACTGCGACCCGCGGCCCCAGGTCCCGTTACTTAGGCTCCGGCCTCGGGCGGCGCCAATCCGGGTGCGCGGGGCCCGTGACAGCCGGGCCCGCCAATCAGGAGCGGGCGCCGGTGACGCGCCCCGGCCCCCGGCGACCGGGTCCCGCCCCTGCCTCCGGGCGGTGGACTCCGACTCCGGGTGCGCCCGGTGGCCCCGCCGCGAGGAGGGGGTGTGTGGGGGACTGTGGCTTGGAAGCAGGGGTGGCCCGCTGGGCCGTGCTGGCTGCTGCGCCAAGCACGCGCCCTGGCCCTGCGTCCCCTTCCCTCAACACCTCCGCTGGCAGGTTCCAAAGTCCTGCTGTCCCGCCCCGGTCGTGGTGAAATAGGGCAGAGAGCAAACGGCCACCCCGCTGAGGCGCCCCATGCTCCAGCCTACCATGCCCAGGGACGTCTGTAAAGCTCGCAGCGGATGCCCACTCCCCCTCCCCAGGACCCTTGTGTTCTTTCTCCGGAGATTCTTTAAACGCTCAGGAGCTAGCGGTAGGAGGCCTGTGGCTTGCCCTGAACGCTACACCTAAAGTACCCCCCACCCCCTGTGCACGGGGCATTCTCGCCTCCCTGATAATTCCGAATACAGCGGCAGCTCCCTTGCGTTTCTGTGGCCCTGCTGGTAACTCTAAAGGAACTAAGCGCTTGGCTGGGTGCCTTAAATGGATAGAACCTGGCCCCTGTCCTGAGAGCTTCCCACGTGGCTGGAGAGAGCACGCGCCGGAGACAGCCAGGCAGCACCTGGAGAAATGAGACCACCTTGCCCGTCCCAGCTTACCCCTGAGGGGGCAGCGAGTTCACATAGGTGTGTCCACGCCCTCATCCCGACCCATCAAAATCTGACAACTCAGCACTCTCTACCTGCCTTGTTGTGACTGGTTCTCTAAAACACACACACACACACACACACACACACACACACGATAAATAACTTGTAACCTTCCCTCTCGGTGCTTGAAAAGTCTTTACTTCCTTCAGGAGGCATTTATAGGCTCTGGTAGATGTAGAGAGGGAAGCAGGAAAGTGTAACCTTAAAGGTCCCTTGTTGGTCTAATGTATTATTCCGTAGTCCTGCCGCCTTCCCCCTACCCTGGACCAACAGTTTAGCTGGAGAGACAAAACACATTCATGCTTAAGGAAGGATTTGTCAAAACTGGCAAAGAGGGAAGCAGATGTGGCTCAAGTGACTGGGCTCCCATCTACCATATAGGAGGTCCAGGGTTTGATTCTGGGCCTCCTGGTGAAAAGCAAGCTGCCCCGGAAGACTGCTGAGTGCTGGCCTGTGGGGAGAGCTGGTGCAGGAAGATGACGCAACAAAAAGAGACAGAGAAGAGAGACAGTAAGAGACGCAGCAGACCAGGGTGCTTAGGTGGCACAAGAGATTGAGCGGCGTCTCTCCACTCCAGAAGGGACAATGGGGGTGGGGGTGATAAATTTTAAAAATAAAATAAATAAATATTAAAAAAAAAAAACTAACAAAGGTTTAATGCCCAGAATATATAAAGAACTGCTGACAATCAGTGAGAAAAAGATAAACCAACAGAAGAAACATGCACAAATTCTTTGAAATAGGCATTTCACAAAAGAAGAAATTGAAGTGTTGAAGATGTGGAGCAACTAGAACACTTGCTACGGTTGTGAATGCAAATTGGTATGATTGATGCAATCACTTTGGAAACCAATTTGGCATCATCTAGTGAACTGAAGATGTGCATATCCTATGACCCAGCCAAACCTAACCTAGATTAGCTTCAGAAAAACTCTCATTCACATACACATCAGGATAAATGTACGTAAGAATGGTCAGGGCCATGCTATTTATAATTAAGAAAAACTGCAAACAATGTTCATTAAAAGTATAGTAGATTGAAAGTTTTGGTAGATTCATACAATGGAAAATATATAGCAATGTAAATGAAAAAAGCAAATACAAGAAAAATATAGAATAATTCAATTTACATATAGTGCAGTGGTCATAGCAAATGGGAAGTTAAGGCTTAAAATGTAATCATTGGAATGATGAGAATGTTCTGGTAATGGATGGTGGTGATGGTGGCACAACATTGTGAACACAATTAACAGCACTGAAATATATATGTGAATATGATTGAAAGGGGAAATGTTAGATTATATATATGGTAACAGAACAAAAAATTACTTTTAAATCCAAGGAACTACACTACACAAACTGTGAACCCTAAATTAAACCATGAACTTTAATGAATAGTACGATTATAAAATGTGCTATCATCAATTGTAATAAATGTTTCACACCAATGCAAAGTGTTGATGGTGGGGTGGCACATGGGAATCCTGTATTTTAGGCATGATAGTTCTGTAAACCCACAAGTTCTCTAATTAAAAAAAAAAAATGTGGCCACACTTTTATTGCATCTACTGACAATGTGGACCATTCTTAGCAACCAGAAGATGCTGACATCACACTGAAGGGACACGGTTATTGTGAAAGGCCCATGAGGAACCCCACGAAGGGACTTCAGGGTAGAACTCAGTCTTCTTGGAAAGAAGAAGAGGCTTCAGATTGACAAGTGGGGACATAGGAAGTGGCTCCAGTTCACACTATCTGTGTCATTTACAGAAGGTGATCAAGGGAACTAGGCTTCCGCTACAAGATGAGGTCTGTGTATGCTCACCTCCCCATCAACATCTTTATTCAGTAGAATGGGGCTGTTGTTGAAATCCAAAATTTCTTGGATGAAAAATATATCTGCAGGGTTCGGATGACACCAGCTGTTTCTTGCTCAGTATCTCAAGCCCAGAAAGATGAGTTAATTCTTGAAGGAAATGACGTTGAACTTGTATCAAATTCAGCTGCTATGATTCAGCAAGCTGTAACACTTCAAAACCAGGGTATCAGAAAAATCTTTGGATGGTATCTATGTCTCTTAAAAAAGGAAGAGTTCAGCAGGCTGATGAATAAGATGGAAACAAGATGCCAGACCTTTTTGTGATATTTTAAAGATGCAATAAAAATCATCTGTTGATTTGAAAAAAAAACACCACCACCAATATGTGGTCTAATTACAAAGAAAAGTAAGGGAATAAGAGAGATACATAATATTCAGGTTAGTGGTTACCTTTGAGAGGGAAGGGGAAAGGATGGACTGGGGTTCTTTTTTTTTTTTTTAAGACTTACTTATTTTTATTTATTTATTTTTCCCCACCCCCTTATTGTTTGCACTTGCTATGTCTGTTTGTCTTCCTTGTTTCTTTAGGAGGCACACGGGAGCCGAACCCAGGACCTCTGATATGGGAGGGAGGTGCCTAATTGCCTGAGCCACCTCCGTTCCCTGCTTTGTTGTGTCTCTCATTGTGTTTTTTTCTTGTGTCTCTGGTTGCATCATCTTGTTGTATCAGCTTGCCATGCCTGCCTGTTGCACCAGCTCGCTGTCTTCTTTAGGAGACAATGGGAACCGAACCAGGGACCTCCCATGTGGTAGGTGGGAGCCCAATCGATAGAGCCACATCCGCGTCCCAGAACAACTTTTTAAAGTGTCAGGAATCTTGGTTAGGCTGCAGGGGTGAGAGCACCGTGCGGAGACATTTGCGTGCATCACCTCTCTCCTAAGAGCCAGGTAGCAGAGGCTCTCATGCTCTGGGCAGACACAGGAACAGTAGCTCCTTGCCTCTCCAGGCTGGGCAGTGGAGGGAGGGGAGGAGAGAGGAAGGGCGCTGCATGTCTCAAGCTGCCCCGGCTTAGCTCTATTGCATTTGCAAAGTTGGTCTACAGATGCAGCGTAAGATGGGGAGCTCATCCACTCCCACCCACCCTCCTGCTGATGGCCTTGGCAGTCACGCGCCTGGCAGATAACATCGTTAATATCCAGGAGGAAATAAATTCCCCTGCTTGGTTTGCCCATCTGGCCCAACTTCACGCTCAGACAATCAGTTTATCTGGCAGAGCTGCCTCCCCTGTAAGGAGAGGAGAAATTGTCCCTCTGCAGCTCGGCTTTTCACCACATCTGAGAAAGCATCGCTTAAGTGGCAGGGCCTGGTGTTGCAGTCTTCCTTTCCTTCCTTCACCTCCTCAGCCTCGAGCGGTGGCCTTTTTGCATTAGAGGTGCCAGGCAGGGGGGGATGTGGAGGTGCATCCGGCCTGAGCCCCCTCCTGGAAGAGAGCAGTGCAGTGGGGTACACAGACTAGAAAGCAGTCACAGAACCTAGTATGGAGATAAAGGAGCCTTGGGAGCCAAGAAAGATGAAAAGATTAATTCTGCCCCAGGGTGATGGGTGGGGAAGATTTTCTAGAGGAAATGAATTTTCATTTCCTCCAAAATAAAGTTAATATTCTTTCTTATCACATAAACAATATGTGTCTTTTATAGAAAAATGAGAAAAAATATGGAAAAAGGATAAAAACACTCTTTTCTCAGCACCAAGATAATCATAGTTAATCCTTTGGTGTTTCTCAAGAGGTACTCAGTTCTCTGAAGCTTAAAAACTGACTAGGAGACACTGAAGCTTTGAACAACCAGCAAGAGCTGGCAGAAACAGCCTTCCCAAAGCCCCAGAAAATAAAGGACTGCAGTAACAGGGCCAGTGCCAAAGCAAGAAACAGGCTCGGTGAAAGCGGGAGGATCTTGTGGTGGCCCGGCTGGCCCGGCCCCTCCCCATCACAGGCGCAGAGTGGAGCCACGGGGTCCCCCAGCGCAGATCCCTGGGCCCAGGTCCCGAGAAGACTTCGTGCAGGTGCTGGGAGCGTGTGTGTCTGGACTAGTCTCTCTGGTAGTGGCCTGAGGGATGGAACCAGGACACTCGTCACTGGCTCGTCATCCCAGAACTTCCCTGTGTGTAGAAGTTCACAGAGCTCTCCTAGAGGCCACTGTGGGAGAGTAGTCAAGTGGCTGCCTGGGGCAAGATATCTATATCCAGTAAGACTGTCTTTCAGAAATGAAGGAGAGGCTAAGACATTCCAAGATAAGCAAAAGCTGAGGGAAGTCATCATCACTGGACCAGCCACACAGAAAGTTCTGCAGGTTGAAAGAAAAGGACACTTGTTCTCAGGAGATACATGCTGAAGGGTCATGGTGTCAACAATTTTCTTTCAAATGGTTCAGCTTTTTTTTTTTTTAATGATTCATTAAAAAATTCATAATGAATATGTTATAAAGAGAGAGAAAGGAAATATAGGGAAAAAAAGGTCACTAGACAGTAGATCAAAGCTACATGAAGAAATAAGTGTTTCTGGTAAGGGTAGTGACATGGGTAAATATAAATGCCAGTGGGGAGCAGATGTGGCTCAGTGGCTGAGCACTGGCTTCCCACATATGAGGTCCAGGTTTCAATTCCTGGCCCCGATACCTAAAAAAAAAAAATATGTATATATATGTATATATAAATGCCAGTGTTACTGGATTTTTCATTTGTAACTCCACTTTTTATTCCCTATAGGATCTAAAAGGCAAATGTATAAAATATAATGATAAATCAGTGATTTGGGACTCATAATTTTTTTTAGTGGGTACCAGGGATTGAACCCAGGACCTCATACATGGGAAGCAGATTCTCAACCACTGAGTTACATCCACTCCCCTCATAATATTCCTTGCCCCCTGAGATGGTTCCCTTGTCTGTTTGCTGGTTGTTTTTGCTCGCCATTTGCTCTTGTTGTCTGCTTGTTGTCTGTTGTTTTTTTTTTCTTTAGGAGGCACTGGAAACTGAACCCAGGACCTCCCATGTGGGAGGTAGGCATTCAACTGCTTGAGCCACATCCACTCTCTACTCATTTGTTTTTGCTCGATGTCTGCACGTTGTTTGTTTGTTTTCTTTAGGAGGCACCAGGAACAGAACCCGGGACCTCCCATGTGGGAGGCAGATGCTCAACTGCTTGAGCCACATCTGTTCTCCCCCACATAATATTTTTAAACATGTGCTTTTTAACAAGAACTACATAAAAATGGGGGGACGGAGGAGTATAGGACCATAGTTTGTGTGTGGCATTGAAATTAATTTGGCATCTAAGTAAACGAGAGTGTTATAGGTTTAAGATGCTGAATTTAAGCCACATGAGAGAATATGCAAGTTCACAGAGACAGAAATTAGAGTACAAGTTGCCAGGGGTGGGAGTAGGGGGAATGAGGAGTTAATGCATAATGAGTGTAAGGTTTCTGTTTGGGGAGATGGGAAAGTTTTAGTGATGAAATGTGGTTAGGGAACAGCAATATTGTGAAGGTGATTAATCCCACTGGATGACATGCTTGGGAGTGGTTGAGATGGGAAAGTTGTATTTATCTTCCCACAATTAAAAAAAGAGAATGAACAAATAAAGACATTACAAAAATTATGAAATACATGATCCTGGATAGGATGTAATAATGGGTGAAAAGGCTCAAAGGACATTTTTTTATACATATGAAAAAATTGGAATGTAGATTGTAAGCTTTATATCAAGGTTAAATTTTTTAAACTTGATAACTACCCGTAAGGCAGTTACATAAGTGGATATCCCTGTTCTGTGGAAATATACATGGCAGTATTAAGTGTTCAGGGTTCAGGGAGGATGGTGTATGAAACCTACAGTCTAGTGCTCAGAAAATGGATTGGTAAATAGCTAGCTAGATGGATAGATAGGTAGATAGATGGATTGAGAGATTAATGATTAACAGAGTGATACAGAAAATGGGGCAAAATGTTAAAAATTGGTAGTGCTGGGCATCTGGGGCATAAGACTGTTGGAGCTCTCTGTATGGGGTTTGATTATTTTTTTTAAACTGTGCTGTTAGTTTGAAAGTCTTTCTAGTCCTAGACATAAGCACACCTTAACCTAACGTTCACACTAACTCTAAACACAACCTTGAACCTAACCCTAGCCCTACCCTTAACAACCCTACCCATTACAACAACCCTAACCCTGAAGGTAGCCCTAAGCCTAACCCTATTCATAACCATATCCCTCAGAACAACCCTAATCCTAACTGAGCATAACCACAAGAACTCTTAACACTAAACATAAGTCTAACCCTAACTCTAACTCTAAACCAAATAAAACCCATAACCCTTACCTTAACACTAACCCTAAACCTAACCAGAACCCTAACAACAATCTAAACCTAACTGTAGTTTTGACAACCCTAACCCTAAAAACTCTAACACAACCTATATCAATAACAACCCAGGGAAGCGGGTGTGGCTCAATGGATAGAGCCCCCGTTTACCATATGAGAGGCCCCGGGAAGCGGACCCTTGTGAGAGCAGGCCGGCCCGCGCAGCGCGGTGGGCTGATGCAGCAAGACCTCACAGCAAGGGGGAGATAAGCAGACACAGAAAAAACACACAGCAAATGGACACGGCAAGCACAAGCAGCAAGGGGGGGATAAATAAATAAATAAATCTTAGGAAAAAAAAAAATAACAACCCAAACCCTAACCCTAAACCTTAACCCTAATTATAACTCTAAGTTTAACCTTTAACCTCATAAAAATGTTAACATAATCCTAATGCTAACCCTTAACCTAGTTCTAACACTAATCCTAATTCTAATCCTCAGCATACCAATAACCCTAACAATGCTAATCCTAACAAAAACAGTACCTAACCCTAAACCTATCCCTAACCCTAAATGACCCTAACCCTAACCTCAACCCTAAAGCTAACAAAAGCCTAACACTAACACTAACCATTAGGAAAAAAATGAGTAAATGGTATTGGTTCTATTCTTTAAACTGTGGGGTGGGTACCTCGGTGCTTTAAAATTATTCTTTATAAAGCACATATACATTAATTATACCCTTACATGTGTAACTATCTCAGAATTAAAAGGTTAATAAATATAACACCTAGTAAAGGATTACATTTTGGCTGTTACTGATCTAGATTTTAACTCTATCAAATAAAAACAAATCTGGATTTGGTAAGGAGAGACTATTTTTTTTTTTTTTTTTT
>JAQZBX010033356.1:0-25431 GCA_029593785.1 Cabassous unicinctus | reverse complement strand
TCTCTCTCTCTCTCTCTCTCTCTCTCTCTCTCTCTCTCTCTCTCTCTCTCTCTCTCTCTCTCTCTCTCTCTCTCTCTCTCTCTCTCTCTCTCTCTCTCTCTCTCTCTCTCTCTCTCTCTCTCTTTCTCTCTCTCTATCTCTCAACATACATAGACACATATATGCAGCATTACTGGTTCTCTTTTCCTGGAGAGCCCTAATACAATATTGTTATATGTTATACTTTCTTTAGAATTCTGTTAACCTTGAACATGGGATATTTTAAAGATTCTACTGAACTTACCTCGAAGGATTCTGTAGGGTCTCAGAGAAGGATATTCATAGATGATAATCTTTGGAAAATATCCTTTTTCAGCTACTGTGAAGTAAGTTTTATCGGGGTGAACCTATAAAAAATAAAATCTCACTAAAATATTAAAAGGAAGATTTTCATATAAATTGTAGGCATATAAACGCAATATTTAGCATCCATTGTTATATCACTTTTTCTGTTAGGATCTACTCCAAGGCAAGGTTCAAAAGTGGGCATCTGATAAATACCTGATAATGGATATGATGTAAATGGAAAACTAAAAGAGTACTCATTTTAAGTTTTATTTTCATTAATACAGACATTTCTAGCTCTACAGTATTTAGGATCTAGAACAGGTGGTTTCTCAAAAGCAAGCATCAGAATCATCTGGAGGGATTATTAAAACATAAACTATAAGAGTTTCTGATTCAGTAGGTCTGGGTTGGGACTGGAGAATTTGCATTTACCTGTCTAACAAATTCCCAGGTGGTGAAGATGCTGCTGGCCCGAGGACCACAGTTTGGCCTGAGGACCACTGAGCTAGACAAACTGTTCACTCTGCACATAAGTCAATTCAAATTTTTGTATAGAAATTCATGTTTCCAGAGCAGGTTACATCCCAATTTTAAAATGTAGACAAACTTACCACAAATTAATACAAACTTCCTAGATGTGAGAAAGATACAATGCTGCCAAGCTAAATGTAGAGGAAAATATAGTAACTATGTCCTGGGTAAACTATTTGTGTGAGCATTTCAAGTGTTCACCATGTATGTTGGATAGAACCATATGTTTGTTTCAGTTGTTTTTTTCACTGGTAAGCCAATGTGCAAGAAGAATAAATAGCTAGCCAAAAATAAATAAATAAAAACAGGCTGTTATAGTAATAAGTTATTTAAAACACATATTCTATTTATAAAATTCTATTTTTGGTTTTATTAAGTATGTAACAATTAGAATTTGCTTAGTGCTGTGTAGGTGGTGTGTACCTCAGGACTCATGATTCCCCAAGATTCCCCCTAACTGACTTCCTTCCACAGAGCACAGGATCACCACTTTGGATCCATGAGTATTTTTGCACATAGCTTGTACCACATTATGAGGTACTTGTGTACATCTAGGGTTTTTGTTTTTTGTTTTATATGGGTCTTGTTTCATTAGATGGATTTTAAACTCTGAGTTCTTAGAGGTCATGAACTTTTCTTCATTTCAGTCCCCCACAGTATGTTCCATGTAGGGTTGGATACATGGTATCATATAATAAATTCTTGCTGAATTCGCTAATTAGTCTTATACCAAACTCCTTTAGGAAAGAGATTTTATCATGTACATATGCTATAGATAGACATCAATGAAGAAACAAAGAAGAGAATATCTTTCAAAAGTCTATCCCACCATACTTTGTGTCCTTAGTCAATCTATCTCCAAGTCCTACCTATGGGTCTCAGATTTTCCTCACCCTCTCCATTCTCATTGCCACGTCTCTGATTCACATCTCAGATCAAGAATCTTCAAAACCTTCTCACTTACCACTACTTTCAATCTAAATGCCACATCAGGCCCCACCTAATCTAATCAAAAATATTTCCCACCAGTCCCTGCTGACTTGTCCCAACCCTGTGTTGGAGTCACGTAAGCCTTTCAGTTGGAAGCCTTCTTCCTCTGCCAGGGTGATATGAAGTGGGTGCTGCCACCTTCTAGTTCTATCTGGTCTGCTCACACCTGGCAGGAAGGCCAAGAACAGAACAGGCCTCTATTTGGATCATTATCCTCTTAGATGACCCTTCAGTGTCTGACATGGAACTGCTGTTCATATGAGACACCACATGCTGTGTATTTATCCTACTTTCCCTCACTTTCTCCTACAGCCTTATCTGAACAGACGCCCATCTCATAACACCAAAGACACCGAGAGGGTCCCTCAGGACTCCACAGGTAGGACCTGTCTGTTACCTAGAAGAGCAGATCTAGGGACACCTACATTTAAGGAGCACAGAGTAGGAACACAGGCAGCAGGATGGCTCAATAGCAGTGCCAATTATTATAGAAAGGTCAAAAAAGATACAGTAAGAAAGGCCTTCTTTAGATTTGGCAACTAAGACACCAATTGGTCACTTTAATAAAGGCAATTTCACTGAGGTTATGGGGGAAAAACAGATAGCAGAAGCTTGGATTTGAAGGGCAGATCAAAAGTCAGTGGGTAAAGAGAATGTGTGGTTAGGCAGGGGTCTTTCAAGATGAGAAGTTGATTTAGTATGTTTCTATGCTGAGGATGAAAAGCCTAAGGATGTAAAGGATGAAGATTCAAGATGGCCACTGATAGGGACAAACACTCAGGAGGTAAGAAGACCCCAAATCACAGGCAAGTCCTTCTGCTGATTGCTCTAAATTATTGAATGCATAATCTAAACCTCACCTCCTAATGTTCAATTATATACTTACATTTACCTCTAATTATTATTTAACTTATAATTTGCATTAGTCATGTCACTATTTTTGCAGAATAACAACATAGCATTCAGTATGAAAACACCTGCATGACTGTGGAGAAGTCATTTAATCTCTATGAGCCCCTGTGTTTCCTTATCTGCAAAAGGAGATGATAATATTATTCATATAATATTATAATATTGCACAGAGGTAATGTTAGAGAATATAATGGTTGTAATCATTACATTGAAAATGCCTTAGAATAAGGACTACTGTGCATCTTATGGCACTTAGCCACTGCTGGCTGGTCAATAGAATAAACAATCAAAAGATGGATTTCTTTCCCCTAACTAAAGGCTGTTATACATACCCCAATGACACCAATTCCTTCACCACTGCTACTTCGCAGGTAGATCTGTT
Organism: Cabassous unicinctus; assembly: GCA_029593785.1. Taxonomy (NCBI): domain Eukaryota; kingdom Metazoa; phylum Chordata; class Mammalia; order Cingulata; family Chlamyphoridae; genus Cabassous; species Cabassous unicinctus. The sequence goes on along the minus strand of JAQZBX010033356.1, from coordinate 22,289 downwards.
TCTTGGTGTTCAAGTCCAGGAAGACCAACTGGTTCCCAGCTATGTACATCAGGGTATGGTTGTCCAGAAGTTTTAGGTTGGCCCGCTTTCTGCAGTCATAACCGAAGGAATGTCTAAGGTAAAGTTGCTAAGGAAAAGAAGTGCAATAAAGCAACCATCCTAGGGACAGGGAAAGTAATGAAATAAATACATTTTAAAAATCCATACTCTTAGGTAAAGATTCTGGGGTTGAAGTAGTTGGATTTTACTCTAAAACTCATAATTTTTCTAAGTATTACCAATACCATTTTGTTTTTAAATTACATGAAAATCCTCATGCTCTGATTTAATATTTAATTTATTCATATTTTAATATTCATAAGGAGACGCTGAATGCATATTTTTTTCCACAATAAAAATTAAGGTTAAAACTTCTATTTGGGTACTATACAGAGCAAAGCCATCACCTCACTAATTCCATTTTCCTCTCTCCTAAATCACAATCTATTATGTGAGAGGAAGTCCATTGCATTGCCATCTTTTCCAAATGCCTAAAAGAGAGCCCACTCAGTAAATATTTGCTAACTGAACATATAAAAAATATTATATAGGCCTCTTTGTTGATGCTGAAAGACAAGATGTTTAAACTTCTAACTTATTTGTGAAATTCTAAACATACCATTGATAATGTGATTACTGTAATAAATTGTAATAAATTGACATATCTTTGAAATTTAATTCATATAAACATACTATGAAACTTGACTAGATAATATATATTATATAAGTATGTATGTAATGATTAGGTTAACATTTTCATTCTGAGTTTGTTAGTGTGTGTATGTGTAGTAGGTAAGAGAGTGTGTATGTGTCCATTTATGCTACAGAGTAAAATTGCACTAATTCAGAATAGAGGTTAAAAAATATGAGTTATAAAATATCTCTTAAATAAATATTGTTGCTACTTTCAAGCTCAATAGTAATATAACTCATAAGTATAATAAATAAATTAAATAAGATCAATATATGAAAAAATTATAGTTTTCAAAAGAGTTACAGTACAAAGTAGTATATCTTAAGTAACTAGATTCTTATTATACAAGAATTTATTTCTGGATGCAAAAGTTGAAAGAACATTAGAGATATTTTCATTTCTTGAGCCCTTATTTAAAAAACAAATTCTGATTTTAGAGGAATCCACCTATTTGTAAGTAAATGAAAATTTTCAGAGAAAGAAATTAAGTGGAACTTTTAATAAGAATACATAGAATGTAAAAATGAAGAGAAAATTTAAATTAGTGCAATTGAATTGTGAGGTAAATTCAAATTGTAACCAACTATACCCATCTCATTACTTAATAAATTGAGAGAGAAAAAGAATTAATTAATTAATTAATTCTGGGCATTTGATCTCTTTAAGAAAAAGGAATTTTATAAATTTAAGAAAGATATAAATACCTGTCTTAGTCAGTCAAAGGGGTGCCAATGCAAAGTACCAGAAATCTGTTGGCTTTTACAAAGGGTATTTATTTGGGCTAGAAGCTTACAGTTACCAGGCCATAGAGCATAAGTTACTTCCCTCACCAAAGTCTGTTGCCACATGTTGGAGCAAGATGGCTGCCAACATCTGCAAGGGTTCGGCCTTCCTCTTCCTCTTAAGGCTCTGTGGTCCCAGCTTCTTCTAATCTTAGCTGTAGGCTGGGATAAGTCTTGTCTCTCTCCCAGGGCTTGTTTCTCTCCAGACTCAGCAGCTCTGTTTTCTCCACAAGGTCAGCTGTAGACTATCAGGCTTTCTCTCTCCCCCGGGGCCTCTGCTGTGTCTATGGAGCTGTCTTTATTACTCTGCATTCTTCTCCTGTGTGTTTACTTCCAGGGGCTCCAGCATCAAAACTCCAACTCTCTCCTTTGCCATGTAGTTTTCCCTTTGGCTCCCTGCCCACCAAAGAGGTGGGGACTCAATGTCCCACTGACATGGCCCAATCAAAACCTTAATCATAATTTAATCAAGTAAAAGTGAAACCTCTGAAGTTAATACAATCTAATATGCCCAGAGGAACAGACCAGTTTACAAACAATCCAATATCTATTTTTGGAATTCATAAATCATATCAAACTACTACACTACTTAAAATTAAATCTTATATGGAGAGGCAAATGAATAAGTGTTTCAGAGATCTAGGTGAAGCTAGATTTTTGAAACACTTCATGGGGAACATCTGGGGGTCCCTATAGCCACAGTACAAATAGCCCCTTATGTAAAAAGAACCTGGTAGGGGGCAGGACATTTTACTTACCCTCTTATTCCCTTTCCCCAAACCACTGCTCTCACATTTCCTTCTTACATTTTTCCTTTCTTCCTCTTTTCCCAGGCTTTAGAATCTAAAAGCATGTCTGTAACTATAGGTAACTATGAAATTAGAAGTAGGTTGCTATTTCACTAGCTTGAATGAAAGATGAGAACCAGAGATATTATCATTTCTCTAATATTATCATCTCTAATTTCCAGGAAGAAAAACTCCTCTTATATGCTGTGGCTCTGATTAAAAGCTCTTTCCAATATTGAACGGGAAAGATTATAATTTCACAAACTCTCCCCCTCTAAATCACAACCTACTTAGTGGCAGTGTCTGCTTCTTGCTTACCTTTATTTCCCAAGTACAGTGTCTTGAGCCTATTAGGCAGACTAGACAGACAGTAAATGTTTCATTATTCATTGATCCTTGATTAGTTAATTAATGTTTAACTAAATTCTGATACTTCCCTTTTAACCCCAGAGGGCAGCAGCAGTCCCTAAGTGGATTTTTGAGACTATTAAAATGTGTTTTGCTGTACCTTCAACTCCCGTCTAGCTTATCTCATCCTCTCTTCTGGTTTGCCTCTTCTTGATGTCCTATCAGGGATCCATGATTTTCTTTCATGGCCATGTAGGACTTCCACTTTAAAAATGTGTCTAAACATGGTATTAACTTCTGTTTAATGCCTTTTTATAATTTATGCTCTGGTTTAGGTGATATTTTATAAATGGCACATTTTTTGCTAAAGTAGATTGATTCAGAAGAGGCAAATTTTTAAAAAGGAAATAGACTCAATATAATTAATAAAAGATCCACTATTCTATATTTTAAAAGCTACTGACCCAAAGGGTATGTAAAGGCCTACTTAAAAAATAGAAAAAAGAATAAAGACATGGAGGTTTGAGAAAGATATTCATGAAATGATAAGGAAGGAGAAATTACCTGGGATGAGCCTCACATTTGACATCTGTCCACTGAAGGAAAAGATGCAGGGCCTTGCTGTTTTGTTCTGAGAATGACATGAGAAGGCTAGAAAGGTACCTAATGCCTTCCCCTAATTAGGCTGGAAGTATTATGAATTTTTAAAAGGCTGATGGTTTGGCTGTTCCTTCAATACTGTGTTCAGGTCTGGATAACACACCCAAGAAGAACTCTCACAAAATGGAATGTTTCCAGAGGATGGTGATCCAAATAGAAAAGCCTTGACAATCATAATACATGAGATCAGCAGAAATAACTGAGGATGTTTACCCTGGAGAAAAGAGTACTTAGGGAATACGTGACAGCTAATTTCTCCTTCCTAGAGCTTCTCACAAGAAATAGAGATTACATTTTTTCCATCTCCAGAGAGAAGAACTAAGTCCAGTGTGTGGAGGTTCCAGAGAGGCAGATTTTGAATTAAGGCTCCAAAGAGCTCTCTAATAATTTAAGCTGTGCAAAAACGGGACATGTTAGTGGGTGTGAAATGGTATCATAGTGTAAATTTGATTTTCATTTCCCTAATGGCTAATGATGTTGAGAATCTTTTCACGTGCTTTTTTTGGCCATTTTTGCATATCTTCTTTGAAGAAATGTCTATTTAAGTCTTTTGCCCTTTTTTTAACTGGGTTGTTTGTCTTTTTGATGTTGAGTTGCAAGATTTCTTTTTATATTCTGGATATTAAACCATTATCATATATGTAGTTTCCAAATATTTTCTCCCATTCTGTAGGTTGTCTTTTTACTCTCATGATGAAGTCCTTTGATGGAAAAAAGTTTTACATTTTGATGAAGTCCCATTTATTTTTTCTTTAGTTGCCTGTGCTTTTGGAGTATAAAGTCTAAGAAACCATTGCCTAGCACAAGTTACAACTTCTCTAATTAAAAAAGGGGGGGAATAACTTACTTTTTTATTTCCCTGGTGTTGAAAGTGTTCAAGGAAAGGTTATAGCTTATACAGCAACTCATGCCGCACCAGATAAAAAGTCGAGGTCCCTGATGACTCTTATGTTTAGAATCTAGGCATTTCTCTCTATTACAGAGATCTTGGAGCAGTGAGTCCCCAGTTTGGGGGTTGGGAGAGGGCAACACATTCAAAACTACCTGGAAAGCCTCTCAGAGTACATATGCCCAAGGCCATTTCATCATGGATATAACACAGTAGGTCTAGAAAGGTGTCAGAGCATGTACATTTTAGGAAAAGCTCCCAGGTGTCTTCTGATATACCAACCCCATTACTCCATTCTAAAATACAAGGCTAGGGAAGCGGGTGTGGCTCAATCGATAGAGCTCCCGTTTACCATATGGGAGGCCCCGGGTTCGCTTCCCGGGGCCTCCTTGTGAGGGCAGGCCGGCCCGCGTGGCGCGGTGGGCTGATGCAACAAGACCTCACAGCAAGGGGGAGATAAGCAGACACAGAAAAAACACACAGCAAATGGACACAGCAAACACAAGCAGCAAGGGAGGGATAAATAAATAAATAAATAAATCTTTTAAAAAAATAAAAAATAAAAATAAAAATAAAATACAAGGCTAGAAGAAACTAGTATAGAGACATTTTTAAATATTTAAGAAACCCTAGCTCACAGTGAATTAGTTTTATTTTCACCTGGGAGTGAACAAGAGGTAAAATATATTCTGTTAACAGTGAAAATCAGTAAGAAAGGCACTGACTTCTATTTAAATATTTGTATATCTAAAAACTTGCTCAAGCATATATACTATCTAAATACAATTATTATGATAATATAAGTTAATACTATGGCTAGCTATATTTCCATGTTCTATTTTTATGTAAAAAGTAAAACTGAGGCAGGAAGTACACCACTCTGTCTCTGTAAGAACATCTCCCTAAGAAGCTAGTGGTTTAGGCAATATGGTAATAGTCACTACCTAGCTGGAGATGGGCATTCTAAGTTGCCAGCTAAGGACCTTAATGAAAGTCATCTTCTAACTACCTGTCTTGAAAACCTAACATCAGAGAGTGATGGCAAACACTGAATCCTCTGGTCTATCATCCCCACTTTTACAGACTTGGTCCCAGCCTTCAAGTAAAACTTACTGTGCGCATGATTTCCTCAGGGTCGTCTTCTCTGTTAACTCATCTGATAAATAAATTAATGTGAAAGCACTAGTGCCATATCAGTGTTTCAAGAAAGAAAATCAATGCTTTTAACACACATTTTTTGACAGCTTTGGCAAAGGGATGCCAGACTGGTCGAGGAGATGAGCAGGGATAAGAGGGCCTTCTGTTCCCCTTCACACCATCCCTCATGGGCTGCTATCTTTTCCACCTGAGCAAAGGACACCCAGAAAACCATCATCTCTCTGTGCTTATTTGACATTTTAAAAAAAAGCTCAATTTAAATTAAGATCAAGCATTTCTACCTCAAATTTCCCAAGGACCAAGCTTCTTAGAATTACCTAAGACAGGGGTTGACAAACTTTTTCTGTAAAAGGCCAGGTAGTAAATATTTAAGGCTTTGTGGGCCAGTCTGAGTTGCAACTACTTAATTCTGCCTTTATAATGTGATGGCAAACATAGACAAAAGGTAAATGAATGAATGTGGCTGTGTACCAATAAAACTTAATTTACAAAAACAAGCAGAAAGCCAGATTTGGTCCATGTTGCAGTCCATGCCTGTAGTTTGCCTATCCCTAACCTAAGAAGCTGAAATCCCCCAAATTATACATATGTGCTGTAGTGGATACACAAGCATGAGAATATCCAGTGGTATGCTGGAATCTGGAGTCACATAAGGCATCGAAGCAAGCTCATTATAATCGTAGAAGAAGTTCTCCGATATCTTCTTCTTAACTTCCTTCTCTGCCTGCTCCACAGGTAGGGTGTCCATAAACTGAGATTCTAAAAAATTAAAATATTTTAACTAAGGAGAGTATTGGGTGAATCCTAAAATTGCATTTTCCAAAGACAGGAGGAATGTACACATCCTGAGAAACTCTACTATTAAGTACTACTAATGCCCCAAACATATTATGCTGCATACGAATAAGCATGGGAGGAAGAACCAACATGCCTGTGTGTTTCAGGGGTAAATGCTGAGCTTTGGTCTTCAATTCAACGGAGTCTGAAAGAGCAACTCCCAATCAATTGCAGGAGAGAATCATGCCCATTAATCTAGGGTAGAGCACTCCTGAGACCATCCTACTCCCCAGAAGACTGAGTAGAAGAGTTCTGTATGTGATCCTCAAAAACAGACTATACAACTCCAAAGTTGCTAAATCACCCTATCAGAATGTATGGGATGCTTTTCTTTGTATCATTCCCCACACATATCTCTATCCTGCAAATTTTTCTATCTATGGATTTACAACTGTTCAAATACTAACAATTACTAATAGAAAACCAATAATACTTACCTCCAATGTTTTCTAAATTATCATCTTGAGATGAACTTGAACTTCCTCCTAAATGTTCTGTATATGAGTCTTCTTCCTCTGAATATAAATCTTCCCCTTCAGTAAATGTTTCATCAGTTGTATCTTCTAAAAATTTGTAATCCTCTTTTGTAGCAGCTATTTTTAAAATGTTTAAATAATAAAAATTTTGAGTAAAATATTTTCTTATTTATAAAGTAGTTAATACTTCCAATTTTTGTGCTCTAAATTTAATGAATTTTACCAGTCAGAAATTCTTAGAAAAATCATTTTATTTTGTCAGTCTTGTAATTTAAAAAAAGAAAGCCTTTCCTAGTACAAGCCAACATTCAGATCAAGTCCAAACATGGCTATGGTTAAAATATAAAATGCCAAGCAGGTGAAAGACAGGGCTGAGTGAACATTCAAAAGACGAAGGAAGAAATAGCAAGTGTACTGGAAGCAGAGTTAGAGCTATCTTATACATCTGAGGTAAGCTAAAAGATATTTCCATTTTCACTTCATTTCCCATCTATTTCCTATTACTGCATACTTTAAAAAATAAAAGATGAAGGAAAAGGAGAGCCTAGCATGCTGCTAGCATTATTTTAATTTAATTCCATTCTACCAACATTATAAAGGACCTGTTATGTTAAAGACAAAGAATAAGTATTCAAGAATATCTTTCTCTGAATATGATTCATTTCTAAAGTGCTATCCAAGGAATCAGTTAGAATATTGACTTCCAGACAAGCTAGGAGGGGAAGAGAATTGGGATGGGAGCAGAATGGGCCTTGGTATAAGCCAACATTCAGATCAAGTCCAAACATGGTTATGGTAAAATACAAAATGCCAAGCAGGTGAAAGATAGGGCTGAGTGAACATTCAAAAGACCAAGAGTACCGGAAGCAGAGTTAGAGCTACCTAGTAAATCTGAGATAAGGCTAAAAGATTAGGAACAAGGTCAAGACAAATATGAATGGGGCAGGAAAGCTGGGCCATGCCAATTAGCTGGATGACAGGACCAAGTTCCATAGAATTTTTGTGTTTGGATGGAATGAAAATAATCCCAGGTACCTAAATGGGCCAAACACACAGCTTAGATTTCCTAATGGAGGGCCCTGGGGAACTACTCCTCAATAATACTATTTAGTGGGTACTTTAGCTCTTTCTGGGGACTGTGGCAACCAAAGACTATTTCTATATTTCTAGACTAGTGTGTCAATCTGCTGGCCTCCCCAGGGAAAGGAGTTAAGGCTGCGCAGTAGATGAGTCTGTTGGGCTTATTTAAGGGCAAATGGCTAAGATGAGGGAATCACTGAAAAAGAAATTGGAAGTAAATGTAGATGAAGAAGAGTAGAAAATATAGAATAATATAATTCTGGGTGAAGCGTTGTGCCACTGATGGGAGAAAGGAAGTTAGGAGAAAAGCTAATTTGGCAGGAAGTAGATACATTACTTGAAGATGGTAAAGCAGAAAATCTAAGCAAGTTGATGATAACTGAGGATTTTTATAGTTTTTATAATCTGAAAATAGACTAGTGAAAGGCTTATGTCTTGAAGTATAAATGGTAAGCATTTGCCTTTTTATTCTTGGAAATAATCAACATTGAGAATGAAAAATAAAAACACAAACTCTATTTTCTGGTGGAACTAGAAGCACTTAAAACCCCAAATAACAAACAAATAGCTGGACTAGCTGGTGGCAAAATCAGTGCAGATTGAACAAGGATGTGTGCAGGAGGAAGCAAAGAGACATTGCCAAGGAGAGGAGGCATCACAACTGCAGAGCTCAAAAAGAACAAGCTAGAATTTTTGTTTTAAGACTCAGGATTTTATACATGAATTTCTTCTTTTTAGCCAATGGAGGTATGAAGTTGTCAGAGTTCTTTTACAATGCAGAGTCTCTTCTCCAGGTACCAGAGAGACAGACTGCTTCCTAAAAATGTAGCTTGCCGCTATAATTCCTTGTTTACCTTCACCTTCTCTATGAGATTGGGAACATGATAAGGAAGCCTATAAAAGACATGACTGTGCACATAGAAAATCCATCAGAACTACCTATAATTTATTATAATTTAAAAAGAAATTCAGCATGGTTGCTGCATACAAAAACAACATACAGGGGAGCGATGAAGCTCAAATGGTAGAGCGCCTACTTCCCATGTACAAGGTTCCAGGTTCAATCCCAGGTACCTCCTAAAAACAAACAAATGAAAAAAGCAACTCTCATTAGGAAGCTGATGTAGCTCAGTGGTTGAGTGCCTGCTTCCCATGTATGAGGTCCTGGGTTCAATCCCTGGTACCTCCTTAAAAAAAGAACAAAAACAAAAAAACATACAATATCAATAGTAGGGGACTTCTACTTTGGCCATGATGAAGTAATGAGTATCACACTTGCCCTCCTTCCACAACCAACCAATAAGTGGAAAACTGGACAAAGTATATAAAATAAATTTCAGACATTGAACAACAGACAGCACAGGACTATAATCCCCCCAGAGAAGGGGAACAAACAAGGCCAGTCCTACTATTACCCTCGCTTTTTGTCTAGAAGCACTTTCTGGAAGGAAAAGTCTAGAAGAACATAATGGTCTCACTAAATTGAGGAGAAAGAAATCAGAACTCAAGGAGACTTAGCGGCTTGAAGTTCTTAATAAAGTACCAAAGAAAGAGCTTTAAGAAATCTATCAAACACCCCTTGAGTCTTTTTGCTGAATATTAAGATATGCATACATTGGATGAAACTATGCAAGGCCAGGCAGAGAACAGCTAGCAAAGTGCTATATGCTGAACAATTCCCAAAGCTCGCAGAGGGCTGATATATGTTTATTTGATTCTGACCATTCAGATTGAGAGACCTTATTGAATATCTAGGGCTTTCACTAGAGACCTTAGAATGTTTACACTTTAACAGTGGGACTAAACTAGACCTAGAAGAAAAACTACTAGGTCTGCCCTAACAAAGTTTAAAAACAGTCCTCAAAAGGATGAAGCTGATCCACATGCAATTTAACTGCCTGCCAACAAAACATTCAACACTGTTTAAGGGAAGAAAACAACATCCAGGAACTCAAAAACAAAATCACAATGTCCAGCATTTAATAAATATCTACTAGAGAACTCTTCCTCTTCCCATTCTTTTTTCTGTCTCTTCCCTTTCTGAATGATTTCTAGAGTCATTAAGTAGAGCTATGCAAGCTAGGCATCTGAGCTTGGGGTAGGGGGATCTGTTGTGGGTCAGAATGTGGTGTCAGATCCCGAGTGGTGTGAAAAAGGTGCTGACAAGGGGAGGCAGCCTGGTATGGACAACCAGAGCCAAAGTGGGGTGAGGAAGGATCCCTGTGGAGCATCTGAATTCAACTGCTGAAAATAACATTCCATTAGGGAAGAAGCTTGGCACAAGGAATCAACATCTGAGAGGAATGAAGAGGGAATCCACATGGGGGAGCAGACTGGCACTGGGTGTCAGAATACAAGCAAAGCAAGGAAGGCTTATATGCCATGGGGGAACCCAGTACTGGAGAATGGGCAGATTGAGAAGGGTGACCAATGAGGGGAGGGTTGGGTGGGAGAGCTAAATGTGGGACGTTTAGTGGGGGTAAAGGGGAAGGAGAAGCAGCAACAATGGCAGACTGGTTATGTAGAGGGAGAACGATCAAAAAGTAAACATATTAAAGATAAAGGAAGGAGTCTTTCAGGGAAGATGGCAGAGTACAGAGCTCCAGAAGTCAGTCTTTCCACCAAAACAACTATCAGACAGGCAGGAACCGTCTAAAACAACTATTTTGAAATTCTGGAGGCCAGAAAAACACTGTACAACATCCAGGAAAGAGTGGGAAGGAGATGCTGATAGATTACATATTTATATCACTCTCACAAGATCTGGTCATATGGGCTTATTCAACTGTAAATGGGACAGGAAAAAGTAGTTTTCTGTGTTTCCAGGAAATGGAGAAGAAAATACTGATGATCAATAATAATGTCTACCACAGTGACATTAAAATTTCCTATCAATAAACATGAGTATGAACATTAAAAAAGATAAAGGGAGCCAAGTTTCTCACCATCAGAGAAGATAGTAACAAATATAGAAAGGGAGAAAATGGGAATGAACACTGTAGTGGACTGAAATTAGAGATACTGGTGTGAACTCATGGTTGTCGATGTAATGAGATAGAAACAGAAATAAATATAGATGTGTATGTATGCGTATAAATATAAAATAAAATAAAATAAAAAGATGCAGACTTCTGGTTTCTGGTCCTGTATGTAAGGAGATTGGAAGTTATTTCTTCTGTCGCAATAACAAGATGAACAAACTGAAAAACAACTATTCTTAGATCCATCAGAGAAGTGAGGTCACAGGACAAACCAGTGCCCCCAAAACAGGAGAAAGACGGACAAAGAAAGCTGCAACTTACCTGAAGAAGCAGCCCAGGAACAAAAATTCTCCAAATGTACCAGTAGGAATGCTTAAACTGTAATTGGCAAATTGCTGGAGGTTCAGTGTGGACTAGCTTGAGAGTTAAAGACTCGGAGTGGGACAGGCAGTTTGAAGGGGGTCCCCAGAGATTCCTGAATTTTACCATTGAGAGCCCTACCAGGTGTTCATGGTGAAGACTGGAGAAAATTCCTCTCATACTTCCAGCAGGGAGAGGGGAAAAAGAAGCATTTTGGAATATACCTAGGGCAGTCTGTTCTTCTTAGTAAGGGTCTACCCTCAAAAGAAACTATTTTACCAGAGCCTAAACAATGTGGGAAAGGGAATTACTGAACTCCAGCTCCCTCTAGCCTTCCATTTAGGGGATGGGAAATACCAAACTCCAGCCTACTCTATCTTTCCTGTCTCACCTAAGGGAGAGGGAAAAAAATACTGAGAAACAGTTGTGACAGTCACAGCCCAGGGGCACAGGCTTACTAAAAGACAGAGACCAAATTATTAGATTATAGAATGTGTCCCCTCCCCCAACACCCTGACAGGACATCAATAAGGATCCCGTATAACAGCAAGGCTCAGACACAACAGGGGGACACAACAAGGGCCCTGAAGGAAATTTAAGCCTCTGACACCTACAGCTATAGCAAACAGTAAAGACAGCCCAACTTCTAGTCAGACAGACATAAAACCTCACACCAAGGGTCTATTTACCTCAGTTCTTTTACCTAGTACATCATGTCTAGCTTCCAACAAAAAATCTCAAGGCATACAAAAAAGCAAAAAACACAGTCTGAAGAGACAGAGCAAGCACCAGAGCTAGTCAGATATGGCAAAGAAGTTGGAATTATCAGACCAAGAATTTAAAATAAATATGATTAGCATACCAAGAGCACTAACAGAAAAGAAAGGACAACACGCAAGAATAGATGGGTAATGTAAGCAGAAAGATGGAACCTTTAAGAAAGAATCAAAAGGAAATACTAGAAATCAAAAGCACTGTAACAGAAATGAGAAATGCCATAAAAGGTGAACCATGTAGATTGGAAAGGCTACTGAGCATGTTTGTTAGTCTGTCTCAAGTAGAGAGGAAGAAGCCACTCAACACCTTTTGTTTTTGTTTTTGTTTTTTTTAAAGATTTATTTATTTATTTGATCCATTTTAAACCCCCCCTTCCCCATTTGCGTTTCATGTCCATTCGCTGGGCAATTCTCTGTGTCTGTTTCATCTCTTCTCATCCTCCTCCTCCAGTCTTCACCAGGATTCGATCCTGAAGACCTCCAATGTAGGAAAGAGGTGTTCTGCCATCTGTGCCACCTCGGCTCCTGGTTTTTGGAGCTTTCGGAGCATCTCATCTTGTCTCTCTCCTTTTACGTCATCATCTTGCTGCATGGCTCCTGGGGCCTGGCGGCTCACCGGCACACAGAGCCTGGCAGCCCATGCGCCTTCTATATATATTTTTTTATTTTACCGGGAGGTCCCGGGGATCGAACCCAGGTCCCTCCATATGGCAGACGGACGCCCAACCATTTGAGCCACATCCGCGCCCCCACTCAACACCTTTTGGAACTAGGCACATAGGACAACATCAATAATTAAGTCCTTTGAGGATACTTCCACTTCTGATATAGCAGAGTAAGTGTTTAACAACTGAATCCACAGGCAAATAATGGATATAAACTCTGGAAGTTTAAAAGCAATCAAACAAAAAAACAAACAAACAAAACAACAAAAAAAACAACTATCTGGAGATAATTAAAAGTAGATAGATTTTGTAGAGGAGGCCAAACTAAACACTTGGAGCAAGTAACCAGCACATAGTGATTCCAGATTTTGTTTGGCTCTGGGGTTTTACCCTGAGGGAAAGAGAAGCTGTAATGGGATTAAATCAGGTCACTAACCCCTGAAAGAAAACCCTGCTGTCCTTTGAAGAATCAGGGGAAAGTGCACAGTGGGAAACAGAGCCACCAAAGAGTAAAAAGAAGACCCTGGAAAGGAGAATGCCAGGAAATAAGAGCCCCTAATTGTCTGTTTAAACTTAACCCATGTTTCTGTCAGACTCCTGAATCATGAATGCACAGGGCAAACTGAAAGCAGCTTGAAAATAGGCTTAAAAATTTAAACTCAGATCTCAGTCACTGCCCACTGCAGGACTGTAATCTGAAATTGCACTCTAATCAATTCATTGCCTGCTAAAACAAACAAATCAACATTATTCAGAGCAATGTAACAAAATCCAGAGTCTCCAAAACAAAATATTCACAATGTCCAGGATACAATCCAATGTTATTCTCCATAAGAAAAGCAAGAAAACATTACCAATTATCCAGAGAGGACCCAAATTCTGGAATATGAGACAAGGACTTTAAAAGAGAATTATTTTAACTATGTTCCAGGATCATATTTATAATATGCCCAAAATGAATGAAAAAGGAAATCTTAGAGGAGAAACAGAAATATATATCTTAAAGGGAAATTTTTAAAAGGTAAAATACAAAATCTGAAATTTTAAAAATATTAACTGAATGGGAAGAATAGAAAAGAGAGGAGAGTTAGTGAAAATGAAGAAAAAGGAATAGGAATCATTAAATCTGAAAAAGAGAGCGAACAGAGATTGGGAAAAAAAGAACAGAGACTCAGAGACCTGGGGGACAATTTCAAAAGATCTAATGTATGAGGAATATGAATCCCAGAAAGAGAAAGGAGAGCAAATGAGGAAAAAAAGAATTTAAGTTATAATGGATGAAAACTTCCCAAATTTGGTGAAGACATAAATTTAGAGATATAAGAAGTTTGGCAAACACTAAACAGAATAACCTTGAAAAGAACTATACCTAGGGTACATCATAGTCAAAGATCTGAAAACCAAAGATAAATAGAAAACATTAAAAGAGGAAAAAATACACATTATATAGAAAAGAACAATGATCCAAATGAATGCTGACTTCTTATGAGAGGCCATACAGGCCAGATGACACTGGAATGACATTTTTGAGGCACTCTCAGGAAAAAAAAAAAACTTATTAATCTAGAATTCTATATCTAATATAAATATGCTTCAAGAATAAAGGTGAAATAAGGACACTTTCAGATAAGAGAAAACTAAGAAAAATTTAACCACCAGACCCACACTACAAGAAATATTAAAGGAAGTTCTTCATGCGGAAGGAGAGACATTAGAGGGAAACTCAGAACTGCAGAAATTAATGAAACCTTAGAAAATGCTAAAGATATGAGTTAATAATAGCAGACTAGTCTTCCTCTTAAAAAATTTCAACATTGCTTGTAGACTTCAAAAATGTGAAGGTTTGATGCCTGGATAGACCCCAGAAAATCATAATCTTAGTGCTAATCCATTCCTGTGGGTGTAAACCTATTGTAGGTGGGACCTTTTGACTAGATTACTTCAGTTAAAGGCCTTTAATAGATTACTTCAGTAAGGCATGGCCCATGGTTAGGCTAATGTGTCAACTCAGCCAGGTAATTGTACTCAGTTGTTCAGTAAAGCAAGTACTAGGCTAATTGTAATACAAGGACATTTATGGGCTTTAGCCATCAGTGAGTTTACTGAATAGATAGCTGATTACATCTACATCAACCAGGGAGATTGCCATCAGCAATGAGTAACACTTTATCCAATCAGTTGAATGCCTTAAAGGGGGATATGATTTCAGCATTCAGAGAGAATTTCCCAGCTCATCTTTGGACAGCCAACGTGTCCCAGAAACTTATCGAGGAACTTCACTGGACTTTCATCAGAGCCCCTGGTTTGCAGCCTGCCTACAGAACCTGGACTTGTGCATCCCCACAGTCACGTGAGAGACTCTTATAAAACCCATAGTATTTACAGATATCTCCTGTTGATTCTGTTTCCCTAGAGAACCCTGACTAATACAGTAATCCTCCTACTGGAGTCCTTTATAAATGGGATGCATATGGAGAGGCAGACACAGAGACACAGGAGCACAGAGAGAAACCCACAGAGCCTGAGAGAAAGCCACAAAGTCAGAAGCTATGAGAAATGGAACCTGGCGGAGAAGGCAGAGATTGGCAGATGCCACCACATGCCTTGCCATGCGAGTCCAGGATCTCCAGCAGCTGGGTCTTCAGGGAGAAAGCAACACCTGATGATGCCTTGATTTGGACACTTTTCTCAGCCTCAGAACTGTAAGCTTGCAAGCCAGTAAAACCCCATTGCAAAATCCAAACCTTTTCTGGAGTATTGCTCTTGGCAGCTTTTAGCAAACTAAAACAATAATGTATGTATATGTAATACAAGTAACAAAGATGGTATATAGGATCATAGGAGTTGAAAAGTAAATGAACCTTTACATGTGCAAGGTTATTATATTTTTTGTGTAGTGGTATAATACTATAATATTAACTCCAGACTGTGAAAAGTTAATGGTGTATATTGTAATCCCTGGAACAACTACTGAAAAATAATTCAAATAACAGCGGATATAAAACCAACAGAAATTAAAATGGAATTCTAAAAAGATAACCTAAAAGAATAAAAATGAATAATAAAAAAAAACCAGGAAGGAAAGAACAGAAAGAAAAAAGATAGGTGGGAGGGGGAACAAACAGAAAATAATAAAATGTTAGACCAAACTCCAAACATACAAATGATTACGTTAACTATTAATGAACTTAACAGAAAGGCAGAGATTAAAAGAATGGATAATAAAAGCAAGAACCAAATATATGATGTCTATAGATCACATACTTTAAATATAAAATTGCAAATAGGTTGAAAGTAAATGGATGGAAAAGGTATTCCCTGAAAATAGTCCATAGGCTGGACTAGCTATATCAATGACAGATAAAATAGACTTCAAGACAGAGTATTACCACAGATAATGAGGTATTTTCATAATGATTAATGGACCAAACCATAAATGAATTTGCACCTAATAACAGAGCATTGTAATACCTGAAGAAAAAATACACAGAATTAAAAGGAGATCTAGACACTTCCACAATTGTAGTAGATGTTTAACATGTCTCTCATCAATGCTAGTACTAGTTGAACACAAGTTAAAACATAGATGATCTGAATAACAATATTAACAGCTTGACATAATTGATATTTATAAACCACTATACCTACAAAAGCAGGATACACTTTCAAGTGCACATGAACCATTTACCAGACTAGGACACTTTCTGGGACATAAAATGAATAAATTTAAAAGGATACAAATCATACAGTATACGTATGTTTTATGATCAAAACAGAAGGAAATTAGAAATCAATAACAATAATATATCTAGAAAGACTTCCAAATACTTGAAAATTAAATAACACACTTATAAAAAATGTATGGATAAAGAAAAAATCAACAAAAGAAATTAGAAAATAATTCAAACTAAATGATAATTAACATACACCATATAAAAAAAAAATACAACATATCAAAATTTGTGGTGCATAACTGCCCTTCTGGGAAGACCCGGAAAGTATAATAGCCTTTCTTGGAAAATATTCTGAAAAAAGAAGTTCCCCCTTAAGCTGTAGGAATTGGCAGGGGACTTGGCCACCAATCTCTGTCGTCTTAGCTCTGCAAGGCTGTCTAAAGCACTACTCAAGAGTGATGGTACCATGGATATAGAAGGGACTTACAGGGCAGCTAAAACAGTGTAAGAAAACAATCAAACTGCAGCTGCCTGGGGAAGGGAATTACTGGCTTTAAGATATACAATATACCTCAAGGAACTGGGAAGAAGGACTACAAATTTAGTAGGGGATGAAGGGCATTTGGAGTGTCCATGTAAATGGGGAAATTCATAAGGCTATGTACACATGCCCAGGATAAGACATGTGTTCAGAAAAGACAGGAGAATAGCATATACTTTCACCTCAGGCTATTCATTAGGCTGGCTAAGCTCAGAATTAGAATGCATAAGCCAGCCTCCCTCCCTCCCTCCTTCATTCCCTCCCTGCCTCCCTTCCTCCCTTCCTCCCTTCCTCCCTTCCTCCCTTCCTCCCTTCCTCCCTTCCTTCCTTCTGGGTTGGCTCTTGGCATTCAAAGAAATTGCTGTCATACCACTAGCTGGATACAAGTTTAATGAACAGACACCTCAATGACTGAATTCCAGAGTTAACACATTAAAATATTAAATTGTCCAGATTGCAACAAAAAACTACAAGGCATACAAAGAAATAGTAAACAATGCACATTCAAAGGAACAAAATAAAACATCAGAAACATCAATAATGAAGCTAGGAGTTTGGACATATCAGAGAAAGGCTTTTTTAAAACTACCATAAATATGTTCAAAGAGCTAAAGGAAAACATTGACAAAGAAATAAAGGATATCAGGAAAACTGTACATGAACAAAACGAGAATTCCAATAAAGATGTAGAAATAGTAAAATGGAACTAAACAGAAATACTGGAGCTGAAACCAAAATAGCTGAAATAAAAAATTCCCTAGAGGATCAAGAGTGGATTGGAGCTGGAGAAAGAATCAATGAACTTGAACATAAGACAAATGAAATTATCCAAAACAAAGAGCAGAAATTAAAAAATGCAGAAAAGTGAACAGCAACTAAGAGACCTGTGGGACACCATCAAGAATACAAAAATACACATTGTGGGAGTCTTAGAAGAAGAAAGAGAGAAAGTGACAGAACAAATATTTGAAGAATAATGGCTATAAAGTCCAAATTTAACAAAAGATATTAATATACACAACCAAGAAACTTAACAAACTCCAAAAAGGATGACCTCAAAGAGTTCACACCCAGACACATTATAATCAAATTTGTTCTTGCCAAAGATAAAGTGAGAATCCTGAAAGCAGCAAAAGAGATGCAATGTGTCACGTACAAGGGAGATTAAGTGCCAATTTTTCATCGGAAACCATGGAGACAAGAAGGCAGTGGGATGACATATCTAAAGTGCTGAAAGGAAAAAATGTCAACCAAGAATTTTGTGCTTCAAAAAATGAGGGAGAGATTAAGACATTGCCAGAAAAAACAAAAGCTGGGAAAATTCATCACAACTAGACCTGCCTTACAAGAAATGCTAACGGGAGTTCTTTAGGTTGAAAGGAAAGGACACTAGATGGTAGATCAAAGACATATGAAGAAATAAAGATCTCTGGTGTATTAGTCAGCCAAAGAGGTGTTGGTGTAAAGTACCAGAAATCTGTTGGTTTTATAAAGGGTATTTATTTGGGGTAAAAGCTTACAGTTACAGGGTCCTAAACAGTCCAACTCAAGGTTGCTTTCTCACCAAAGCCAATTGCCATGTGATGAAACAAGATGGCTGGCTGCTGAGCTAAGAACTATCAGGCAAATGGCTCATCTTTCTTCCCAGGGCTGCAGGATCAAAGTTCTCTCCTCTGCTGTGTCTATGGAGCTCTCTCTCTCTTCTTGTGTGTCTTCTTGAATTAGTATCCATTTATATCAGCCCACCAAGGCGGCGGGGACTCAACCCTGAGTTACGCCCTACTGACGTGGTCAAATCAAAGGCCCTAAATTGATTTTATTAAGTAAACTTAAAACCTTTGACTTTAACACAAACAAAGGATATCACGCCCAGAGAAACAGGCCAGTTTACAAACATAATCTTTCTTTTTGGGTATTCACAAAAATAATCTCAAACTGCCACATCTGATAAAGGTAACTACATGAGTAAATATAAATACCAGTACTATTGTATTTTTGGTTTGTAACTCCACTTTCTACTTCTTATAGACATAAAACACAAATACACAAAAAGTAATAATACATCTATGATTTTGGACACAAATGTATAAAGCATAAAGGTGGGGGAAAGGAGTGGTACAGTAACAGGTTGTATGAGCTACTGAAGTTAAGCTGGTATCGAATCAAACAAGATCGTTCTAGATTTAGTATAGTAAATTTAAATTCCATGATAACCACAAAGAAAATATCTAAAACATATACACAGAAGGAAATGAAAAGGCATTCTAAACAGTTCATTACTAAAGAGCAACCAAATACAGAGTAGGCAGTAATTGAATAATTGAGGATCAAAAAAAAAAAGACCTTTTTAAAAGACTTCCTGAACTTTATTAGCACTGAAATACTGAAAGAGAACATAAGTTGAGCATAAACCCCTCCAAAACATTTTTTTTTTTTTTTTTTTTTTTACCGGGAGGTCCCAGGGATTGAACCCAAGTCCCTCCATATGGGAGACGGACGCCCAGCCGTTTGAGCCACATCTGTCCCCCCAACAATTTTTTTAAAACGCCAAAAATACACACATACACAGAACATGAATACAAAATCGAACCTTTGTCCCCAGCCTCCCTGAGGGTGAATTACTGCTCCTAACATAGCTAGGTTGCCCTACAAATTCCAGGTTTGAATTTAGCCAATATAGGGTTTATCACCAATAGAGTGTCAATATAATTCACAGCAATGCACACAAGACTCCCCAAGGTCAGGCAGGGAGGGAAAGTGGAAGAGACCAAGGCTAGGAGGCTCTGGGCTAGGGGACCTGTGAGATGAGTGAGATGAGTTTCTGGGAGGTAGAAACAGGAATTACTACACATCTCTTTAACCTCCAATCATTAAAAACCTAAATAGCTCTAGGTCAGTTGATACCCTAGAGAAGACAGCAAGGGCCCTATTTATTTCCCTAAAATACTACAACTTCCCAAGTCAAAGCACCACAGCAGTGGTGGGGCAGGGGAAGGGGTCTTTGCTTCAACTTACCCCATCCTTGACTCCTTCGGGACAACATTAAGTGTGGGGGAATTTCCCAAATCAAGTGGAAAGTGCCTGTAAGCTGGAGATGTGGCCTCTCCTAGTAGACCAGATTACAGGGACAAAGGGGAAAGAGGATCCCATTGACACCACAGTAGACCACTTCTCTGCCCAGGGAAGTAGGTGGGGACTGAAGGGCTAGGTTTGGTCTCATGGCTGCACTGAATGCTTGGCCTGACTCTAAAGTTGGCTCCAGCACACTGTGAGATAGCCAAGGGTATAGGAGTATGGGGGAAAGAAAGAAGGGAGGAGGGGTCCCTAGAAGTAGTTTCTTTAAACATAAATAGATTAAATGCTCCAGTCAAAAGGTAGAGATTAGCAGAATGGATAATGAAGTCTAACCTAACTATACACTGTTTACAAAAGACTCATCTTAAATTCAAAGATATAAGTAGGTTGAAAGTGAGAGGATGGAAAAAAGTATTCCATGCAAATATTGGCCTAAAGAGAGCTGGGGTGGCTATACTATTATCAGACAAAATACTTGAAGTCAAAAGCTCTTACAAGAAGAAATGAATTTGGGATGCATATAACAACATGGTTGAACCTAGAGGATATTATTTTGAATGAAATAAGCCAGACACAAAAGGATGAATATTGTATGGTCTCACTGATATGATATCAATGCTAAAGGTAAAAAAAAAAAAAAAAAGAATATGGGATTTAGTTTTATGAGATATGAATATGATCAAGCATTTTTTTTCATTTCCTTCCTTAACAAGGAGACCTTGGTCATGTCATTTAACCAGTCTGGGCTCATTTATTCATCTTTGGGAACACTGGAGAAACACTTGAGTTTGGTTTTAGGATTAAATAAGATAAATGTGCCTGGACAGGGTTTTTTAAAGTAATGCTTCCATATTTTGTTGAGCTACCCTTTGTCTGTTGTTTTTATTTTATTGTTTGAAGTTGAAATAAAGTTTTTCTAAAAAAAAAAAATCCCTGACAAGGGACAAAGAAGGACGTTATATATTGATTAAAGGATTAATCTGTCAAGAAGATATAACAATTATAAACATATATGCACCTTAAAACAGAGTTCCAAACTATATGAAGAAACATTGACAGATATTTAGGGAGAAATATAAGGTCGCACTGTGTGACTGCATTATTATGAACCAAATATATTGTGTAACATATTGTGTGATTCAAAAAAAATTTATATGTATCCAGTACAATTAACTGAAAAATGTAAAAAAAAAGTAGAAGGTTGTACATTAATATTAGGGGATTTCAATACACCACTTTAAATGATGGATAGAATAACTAAACAGAGATCAATAAAGAAATAAAAGAGTAGAACAGTAGTATATACCAACTAGAGCTGACACACATAAATAGAACATTTCACCCCACAACAACAGAATATACATTCTTCCAAAGTGTACATGGATCATTCACCAGGATAGACCATAAGTTAGGCCACAAAACAAGTCTCAATGAATTTTAAAAGACTGAAAACAAAGTATCATCTCTGACCACAATGGAATGAAAATGAAACTAGAAATCAATAACAGAGAAAGAAAGAGAACATTCATAAATATTGGAAATTAAATAATACATAATTAAACAGCCAATGGATCAAAGAAGAAATCAGAAGGAAAATTAAGAAATATCTTGAGACAAATGCAAATGAAAACACAATATACTAAAACTTATGGGATGCAGCAAAGGCAGTACTCAGAGGGAAATTTATAGCTAGAAATGCTTACATAAAAGCATGGCAGGTATAGAGTGGTTGTAAAGAAATAAAAAGAAAGATGGAAAGTAAAAAGATGGAAAGACAGAAAGACAAAAGAATGAAAAAACAAAAGAATGGAAGAAAGAGAAAAATAAAGTCATTTACACATTTTAGAATAAAATTAAAAGCCAAAAGCATGACTATAGATCAAATTCTTTTAAAATGGTACATTTATTTCACAATATCTTACTTATATCACAAAGACATATTTTGGGCTAAACCCTTTCATTACTGTAACATCTCTGTATTTGTTAAACATTCAAAAGAACATGAGGTTATTAATTTTCTTTCTGTTTGAGTCACTATGTCATGCAATTGATTTTTATTATTGTTGGAAATATTCTGGTTTTCCCTCAAATAAAATATAAATAAGCAATAAATAAAAAGATTGAATGGAGGTATACTTTGTAATATCCTAGTTGCCAACCAGGATGACTAGATGGGGTTGAATTCCAGTGGTCATGTTACCTGGTTCCTATAAGAACAGGTTGCACACCCTTTAAATAAAAAAAAAAAGAAGAAGAAGAAGAAAAATGATCTCAAATCTGTAACCCAACCTCACTACCTGGAGAAACTATGAAAAAAAGAGCAAATGAAGTACAATATGAGTAAAAGGTATGAAATAATAAAGATGAGTGGAGATAAATGAAATATAGAATAGAAAAATAGAACAACAAAATCAAAAGTTGATTAAAAGATCAATAAACTCAACAAACATTGAGCTAATCTGACAA
>JAQZBX010033355.1:0-25433 GCA_029593785.1 Cabassous unicinctus | reverse complement strand
TACTTTGATTTTCAATTTAGATAATTTATAATGGCCTAAGTTCACCATTGTTTTTTTTTGTTTGTTTGTTTGTTTGTTTGAGACATATGTATTAAATCTCCTAAGGATGGCATTATTTATTACTGGTCGTGTGTTACTTTTTTGTATTGCTTGTGTTTATATTTAATTCATTTTAATAATTGCTATATTTCTGTTTATGTTGCCTGTCTAAACTGGTCATCTGTCTACTTTTGCCCTTTAGAGATTTTAACACATTAATCATAGTTAGATTTACTTAATTGTCTTATATTTTAGTTCCAATATTTTGATCACATATAACCTCATTCTATCATATTGTCTATTATGGATTGCTCTCTTGCTTTTTTATTTGTTGAATGCAAGAGGTGTTGGATAAGAGTGGATAATGTTGTATTATTTTATTCTGCTTTATTATTTATTCTTATCATAATTCCCTTTTTCTGCATATATGACCACACTACTTTCCACAGTACCTTTTTTGTGGGTGTTTGTGTAAGTCTTGTCATAGCTGATTTGGAGTTTTTTGTTGCCATGTACACCTATGTTTGAATTTTTCCTGCTCTGGCACAAGAAATATTTGTTTCCTCCAGTGATACCTTGTTTTTTCTCCCTGCTTTGCTTCAGGTCTGTTACTTGTGCTCTGAGTGAATGCTGCCCTCATGTGTCCTAATGGTTGTCAGTGTGATGGGTGAGGTTAGACTAAGGGGAGCACTCTCTGATCTCCTGACTGAGACTTATTCTTAAGCTTGCCTTTTGAAGCTGTCTGGGGAGTGGCTGTCTATGTGTCCCTCTCCCTTCTCCACAGAGGCAGATCTGGACCTAAAATGAATTACTGCCTGTGAGGGGAGAGTGTTGTTTTTCCCATCTCTACCCTCCCATAGCTGTAAAAGCTTTCCGTCCATCAGAATTCTCTGCTACTTGTTTTGGTGCCATTCCCTGGAGAAAAGGCTTTTATTCCTGAGGGAAGATGTAGGAGGTAATGAGAATTTCAAAGTAGAATCTATTCCCTTCCCAGTTCATGTGGGATCTGTTAGACGAACTCTGAAGTGAACAGAAAAAGAGCAGCTGCCACAACTAAATGGTTGAATAACACAAATAAATATGGGCCTATCGGTTTATCATGGTAAAATAAAACCACATGCAAGTGCAGCACAAGAACACATTGAATTTCCCCTGGGTAGCATCACAATATTTTATATTCAATGTTTAGATCTAATATCACCCCTATTTTCTAAGTATATTTGTTCAATATATATATATATATTATTTAAGTCTTAGATTTATGGATAAAGCATGCATAAAGTGCACATTTCCATATGCAACCCCAACAGTAACAGTTTTACCTATTTTCTTTTGAGGTACCAGGCCAGGCATTGAACCCAAAGCCTCATATGTGGGAAGATGGCACTCAGCCACTGAGCCACATGGACTCACTGACTACCTTGAGTTGGTTTTTTCTTTTGCTTGCTGTTTGTTTTTTGTTTTTTGTTTCTAGGAGGCACCAGGAACAGAACTTGTGAGTTCCCATGTGGGAGGCGGTTGCTTAACCCCTTGAGCCACATCCATTCCCCAGTTTTACCTATTATTAACACTATGCATTACTATTTATTTTGTTGCAATTTATGAAAAAATATTATAATTGTATTATTAACTATAGTCTATAGTTTACATTAAGATTCCATGTTTGTGTTGTACAGATGTATATTTTAATTTTTTTTATTCTGGTAACATATATGCAAATATATTTTCAACTAATTCATGGTCATTTTGTACTCTATATTTGCTGATGCACACAGGATATTCGATTCAATAAGTTCATTAGATTGCAACTGAAGGGTTGTTGAAATATGCAATAAGTAGAATATACTACCAAAATTTACATTAGCAAAGTATTTTTCAGTTGTGCAGTGACTGGAATTAGTAATTACAGTAAGTTTGAATTGTGTATCATAATGTGTAGAATCAGAGCATTATGGGAATAATAATCTACCATGAGGGGCACTAATTCTTTCCAAATTTCAGAGCAGGCTAGATAGTGCTGTTAAGTGCAGAAGCACTTAGCATTATCATCATTTTCATAGGTCTTATTTAGCAGGTTTCAATCCTTGAATGCCCCATTTTAGAATACACTGGGATGTATTAAATATTTTATCTGAGGTATTGTCCATAGGTCTCATTTTTTCAAGTCAATTTGCAATGTCATAAATAATGCAATGTTTATTTATTAGTCATTCATTCAGAGGGTCCAAAGAATTATGGAATATTTCAAGAAAATTGGTGCTATGACCATTGGGAATTTATGCATGACAATACTTCCAAACGTAGGGTGAGGCATACCTGATTGTCCTTAGTTTAAAATTTGGAAATTCTCTTAGGCTTATAGAGGACACTCTCTTAGATTACTGCAGATGTGCAGTTAGGTCTTTGACTTTAGCTCTGTCTTCTTTTTTAATTTAAGCATTTGGTGTGTTATCAATATTTTGAAACTAGATAGATTTGATTGTACACTCATATGAATGTGTAAAATGCCACTGTATTTTATACTTCAACAGGTTTAATTTTGTTATGTGAATTTCATCTAAATAAAACCTTAAAATAGAAAAGTTAGGATTGTGCAAAGTAAGATATAAAAGATCCATGGAAAACTGAGAAAACAACAAAATACTGAATTTTAGTGTCTAGAGATGCACAGTAACTTGCTGAACCACTAAGGAGAGTGTGGGGATCTGCCTCTAAGTGTGATGTTAGTGGAAGAGCACTTCCATGGACAGAGGGCCTGAGGTTGTAATGAGGAGCATGGGGGAGATGGCCCCATTCTACTTCCTGACCTCATGGGAGCCATGATGATGAAAGTCTTCCAACAATTCACTGATCTGTATAATTTTTAAATTCTGTGCTTATTCTTACTAATGTGTGTAAAGATACAAAGTCAAATTACAAGTAATTGTAGGATTTATCAAAGAGCTTTCTACATATTCAGGCACTCTCATTTCTTCTCCAGTCCTACCCAAGGTACAGCACAGACACTTTTGAAGATAAAGCATTAAAACTTTCTATGTACTCTAGAAAAATTCAGTTGTTTAAAATTTCCCTATCATTTAACATAAATTAAGTCTAACCAATACAGGAATATTCAGCACCCAGTGTCAAAAAATATGAAGATATAATTTTGAAGCATATTTTGAAACTTTCTGGAAGTTCTATGACGTAACTCTGCACTCCCATTTTCATAAATCACAATAATCAAATAATGGCTGAGTCAGGGGATTTTGTAAGATCCTAGTACTGAGATCCTAGTTCTCCTGCTGTGTGCATTCTATGGAAACAGCTTAAGCACTGCAGGAAGCCAGGATTGATACAGCCTGTAGGGGGCACTCAGGACACTCTGACCACAGGATCCAGCCCCAAGGCAGGTGCAGAGGGATGCTAAGGAAGGACTTCCTGTCAAGGTTTAGGTTTTCTTCTCCTGCCTAGAGAAATGCACACACCCCACCCTCCAGGGAAGTCAGTCTTTTTCCAACCTCTGTGATATCCTCATTTATTTTACTTTCTGGAGAAAATATTATCTTTGCTATTCAATCTCACAAGTCAGATTCACATGGCTTCACTAGAATATTGGTTTGGAACAGGTTTCAATGTTGCTTCCATAATCCATTCTTTGGATTTTTTTCATTTCAATTCTCCTTATACCATATCAGTCATACTATTCTTTAAATTGTCTTTAGTTGATTTCCTAAAATTTAAAATACACAAAGTTAATTAATTTTAATCATCTTTCACAGAACACTATCCCACTTTATATCTACTGTGGGTAAAATATTAAAAAAAACATTTCCAATTCTTCCTTTGTCACTTATAAGATTATGGTTATTAATTTCACATAAACTTATGCTATAATCAACCAGTGAATTATTACTGTCACTGCTTACAAAATTAACTTTTAGAACATTGAACAATAAGAAAAATAAAATATTTTATTTAAGCTTTATTATTCCAATGCAGAAGCTCTGTCTTTAATGAGGAAGATGAAATTTTCTAACCTACATCTCTTTATTTCTCTCTGACATATTTTTAATGAATCAATTTTATTGATACATATTAATAAAAAATAAATCCTTCCAAAGTTTACAATCAATGGTATTTGGTACAATCACATAGTTGTGCATTCATCACTCCAATTATTCTTAGAGCATCTTCATTATTCCAGCAACAATAACAACAATGTATCAGAAATGTGTTGACTTTTATAAAGGATATTTATTTGAGGTAAAAGTTTACAATCCAAGGCTGTGGAAAGTCTAACTTATGGTACCATAAGAGGAGATAATTTCTCAACAAAGTCTGCTACCACATGTTGAAGCAAGATGGTGGGTGACCTTTCTGCTCTCTCCTTCCCCTAAGGGCTTCCTCTTCCTCTTGAGCTCTGTGGACACAGCCTGAGACTTTGTGCTTAAGTGATCCTATAATCCTATCTCTCCTGGAATGGGGCTTGTTTGTATCCTGACCTCCTATATCAGAGCCTTCTCATTTCTGTCACATGTCAGGATAAAAAATGATAAAGCTCTATCTTCTTGTGTGTCTTGGTGAGTGCCCATTTGTATCAGACTTAGAAAGGGTGTGTGGACTCAATCTGAGTCATATGTAACTGTCATAGGTCCTGAAAGAATCTTAATAGGTAATATAATCAAAGTCCTCAACAGTGAATTTAATACAATCAAAGGCTATCACATCCAGAGGAACAGATTAGTTTACAAACATAATCTTTCTCTTTTGAGGATTCACAAAATAATTTCATATTTCCAGAGAAGGTTTTCCTCCCCATGCAGTAATGTGCTTTTGTAAATAAACCCTCCCACTGGACAGTTGACTTTATTAATTAGAAGGGTCTGAGTATATTTCATAATGATTACTCTTCCTCTGTTCTGCCAGATAAACAAACGTACCTCCTAGATCCTTACCTTGAATATCTGGTGAGGTTCTGCAGAGAAATTCCACAAAGTTTTGTAAGCTGAAGATGATAGCACCCAGGAGTTTCACACTCTCATGTTTTTCCTCACTCAGTCTCAGGCCTTCAGCAAAATTGCACATGAGTTTTCTTGCCAGTCTATGGCTCTGGTGACTTCTGCTTCAGGTGAACAGATCTCAGCTATGTCTCTCTAGACGAACCTGTCTTCACATCAATTTAATGCTTTGCCTGGAGACTTCAGTTCAATGGTGGGTCCAAGACAATAATTTTAGTTATTTTTTTAAATTATGCCCAACCTTTTCATTTTGCATTGGTGTGAAGGATCATCTGACTTTTAAACTTACATCTGGAAATATGGTACACCCATTTCAGTATTTAACCTAAAGTTAAAGTTTAGGAGCATCTCAACAACAGGTATTAATTTAAAAACATATAATATATATTTCACTCTAAAAATATATCTATTTGGTCTTCTGTGCAGGTATTGTGATTGTTTAGTAATTTCCATATATTGATATTGTTCTCTTTAAAAACTATATATAGTTTATTTGTTAAAAATATATTTCTATCATTTAATCTATGAAATTTCAATAATTTTGCCTGTGCCTAATAAGCATTTTATGTACTGCTATAACCACTTTCAGAATACAAAACAGAAGGATGTGAAAGAAAGAGGTTACATTTATGTTTCTTAAATTATTAATACAGATTCTCAAGTCATATCATTGACTCTGGCAATAAATTTAAAATATCATTAATCTTTCAGCCATATTGAAGTTATGCATGAATAAACTCTCTTAATCAAGAAATTCAGCTTTCAGTTTTCTTTTTTCTCCTACGACAGCTGTTCAGCATAGCATTTACATTCCCATTAATCTCACAGGTAATTTTCCCATAAATGATTAATCATCTCTAAACCATCTCTCAACCAATCTTATCAGCTACATTCCATAAATTTACTGCTCATTAGCTCCTCCTCCAAACACTCTTAATACTACCTCAGCTTTCTATCACTGCTACATAGCTCTCTTCCTCAGTAGTTTACCCTTTTCACTGAAACTTTCTCTGAGGTGACTCTGTCATCACTCTGTCCTCTTTCTCTTTCCATTTGGCAATCCCTTTAAGTTTCCCAAAAATCCTCATTCCTTATTCTGTTCTCTTTCAATGTTCTCTATAACTTTGTGATATGTCTGTGTTATTTTTTAAATTATATTACAAATTTGCACCCTCACTATCATTTTCTTGCCCCATTTAACATAATTGCCATATTTCTATAATCAATAAATTTTCACTCATCAACCCTTCCCAAATGCTCTCAATCTCTCTATCATGGCTGTATTTTCTTCCATGATATCTCCATCTTTTCTCTATAATAAATTACTTCTCTTTTCCCAACTCAATGTCATTCATATCCCCCAATAATCTCTCAATCACCCATCAATATTTCCATTTCTCATCTATTATATACATATCTTTAAAATCCTTCAGTCATATCTTTGTAACAAAAATCCCCATCCCAACTCATTTAACAATACCTCTAATCCCAATGCCATCTCTATATCAATACCATTTCTCTATCACCTTTTCAGGCTGGGTCTTGACTCTGAGTCAAATCCTTCAAATCCTCAGTCATCCCTCCATGCCTATCAGTTGTCACAGTCCTTTCAATATCACATTACATTATATATCCTCCATGACCTAATGCTGTCAGCTGCCTATATCTCTTGCATATTGTGGCAGTTTGATATTGTTTATGAATTCCAAAAATAGATATTGGATTGTTTGTAAACTGATCTTTCCCACTGAGCATATTAGATTATACTGGATTCAGATGTTTCACTTTTACTTGATTAAATAATGATTAAGGCTTTGATTGGGCCACATCAGTAGGATGTTGCATCCCTACACCCTTGGTGGGAAGGGAGTCACAGAGAAACTGCATGACAGAGAAAGGTGGTTGGAGTTATGATGCTGTAGTTTTGAGCTGGATCCTGGGAAGGAAACACATGGAAAAAGAACACAGAAGAATAGAGACAGGTCCACAGACATAGCATTGATCCCAGGAAGAGAGACAAGCCATTCACCTGGTAGTCTACAGCTGACCTTGTGGGGAGAAGCCAGACTGAACCCAGAGAAAATTGAGCCCTGGGGAGAAAGACAAACCCTAGAGAGCCTGACTGCCTACAGCTGATGTTAGAAGAAGCTGGGACCACAGAGCCTTAAGAGGAAGAGAAAGGCTGAACAGCAGCAGCCATCTTTCTCCAACATGTGGCAACAGAATTTGGTGAGGGAATAACTTATGCTTTATGGCCTGGTAATTTTAAGCTTCTACCCCAAATAAATACCCTTTATAAAAGCCAACACATTTCTGGTATTTTGTACCAACACCCTTTTGGCTGACTAATACACATATGTATCAAATATCCCTGGAGTTCAACTTTCTGTCATCCCAAAATCCTTGCTTAACTCCTCTTCAGCATCATCTCTTTTCTTTCAAACATATATTTTAAAAAATTACTCACTAATATCTCTTTATCCACTCTCAGGAACTGCTCAACATTTTCTCAATCACATTTGGATCATCTCTGTCAAACTGCTCTTCAGTCCATTTTTCAGTTCTCCCCCTCATTCACCATCTCATAACTCCCTTACTTCTCATTCAACATTTGCTATCTCAGTAACTTCTGGAAAAGTTGGATAACTAATCACTCTGAATACTGTGAGATTTCATAATAAGTCCTGAAGATAAAAAGAAATATCTATAGATCTAGAGGGTTGAAAATATACAATATGGTAAGGGGTATTTTTATTCAGATGGGCCATGATCTCCTCAATGAAAATTGATATTTAAGAAAAAAATTACAAAAATGAAGGATCAGGCATGTAAACTTTAGGGAGATCATTCCTGACAATGGGAGAGCAGGTACAAAGCTGCTGTGGGGATAAAATGCCCAGGAGGGCTTCAATAGCACTCTGAGACCAGAGTGGAGGGTGAAAGAGAGGGATGTGGAAACAAGGTCCAAAAAAATAACAGTGGCAAGAGCATAGATTCAGAGGTCACAGCATGACATGAATTTCAAAATGAGTGAGAATGAAGAACAGTTGAGGTCTTTCAGCACATGTGTGAAAAAGTCTATATGAAGTGAACTGCTCTGGTTCCTGTGTTGAAAATTGAGGCAATGGCAGACAGAAACACCTAGTGATTGGGGTGATGAATGCACAAGCTTGTGATTACATGGAATACCATTAATTGTTACCTTTGGATGGATTTATGCTTTATTAATATGTATCAATAAAATTGAAAAAAAAATATTACAAGACCTCCAAGATGCTGGAGTGTGGAATGGCAGACAGCAATCCTCCTCCAGAAACTGCAGGAAGACAGGCAGAATTACCTGGCAGAAGGGAATCCCTGGGACTGCAGGAGCAATTGGAGAGGGCAGCTAGAGAGGGTTATCCAGTTAGCTGGGGGGAAAAGGAACCCATAGGAAATAGGGCACTTAAGCCAACTCAGAGAGTGTGGGAAGCCAGGGAAGTGACTTGCTGGAAGACTACCACTTGGCAGCTGGCTCTAAGAGTAAGGAAAGTCACTTGTTCCCCAGGTGAGCAAGGGAGTCTGTTGTACCCAGTAGGTTCTTGAGTTGTTGGGGCTATGGGAAAAAACAGGCATGTATGACAGTCACCCAGCCAACTCAGGGGGAGAGAGCTATAGTGGGGAGGGAAAATTAGGCAGGTGGGCCAGAAAAAAAATAGTAAAATGGAGCTTGTGCTAAAGCAGCTCCAGGGAAAGGGGAAGGGGGAACTGATCAGGCAGGCTGCCACACCCACCCACCCTGTGAGAGAAAGGAACTGGGTCAGTGAGGGGGTGGCTGACAGGCATATTACAGCTCTGGAGAGTGGGAAGCTTACAGAGGCAACTGGCAAAACACCAGATTCTTAACTGGCCTGAGGGAAAAGAGGGCAGCCAAAGGCAGATGATAAACCTTCAGAACCCTGCAGAAGTCTCACCTAGCTGCTGAAGTGGGTGTAGCTCAGTGGCTAAAATCCTGCTTCACATATATGAGGTCCCAGGTTCATTCCTCTGCAACACCTAATAAACTAAAACTGGTCTGAGTGATAAAGGGGTGGTGAGAGGGGCCTCAGGAACTGCAGGGAGCAGGAATTGAAGGAAAAGCAGTCTCACAAAGGAAACATGGACTGTATTCTTTTTATGTTGTTTGATTTTTTATTTTTTAAAATTTTATTCCTTTTTCTTTTCTCTATACACAGGTACCTTACCTAGGGACAGTAGACTGCACAGTGATTTGTGAGCACTGGCAGCCTGAGACAGTTGCTAGTGGACTGAGAGGGAAGCCTATTTGGTTTTCTGTTTTTTTCTCTTTTTTTTTCTCCTTTGTTTCTTTGTGTGTGTGTGTGTGCTCCCCCAGTGTCTTATATTCTTCACATTAATTTCCAAGAAGCTTTAGGTTACAGAAAATTCACATATAAAATATAGGTTATTCCCTGTTTTCCTTTATTCATGACATCTTATGTGAGTGTGGTACATTTGTTACAATTGCTGAACTAAAATGCTGAATTAAAGCATTGCCACTAACCATGATCAGTGGTTTACATTCTCCACCATACACTTTTATAGGTTCTAACAAAATGCATTATGGCCTGTATCCTTAATTGCAAGATCAAGCAGAACAATTCCAATGCCCTAAAAATGTCCCATGCTCCATCCATTCTTCCCTTCCCTCCCCTTGGAACCCATGGCAACCACTAAGGTTCAAATTTTGAAGAATAAGGTCCATAGACATATGAATTAGTCTTGAGGGCTTGACACATTGGTGTGTCTTCTTTTATTAGGCACTACCATTGTTCTCTAGAGACTCTTGCCCTTATGTTGGAAAACATAACAGAACTCCCCAGGATGGGAGTTTAATATTTTCTTTTTTATTGTGTGTGTCTCCACTGACTAAAATAACACCATATGTCAAGATGAACATTTTCATATTCCATAGAAGCATACCCCAGGTGCACACTTTCCCACATATCCTCCCACCCTTGAGGAACACTCTGCTGACATATTTGCCAAAAAAATTCCCACCAATGTTTCTTTATTTCTTTTATTTATTTTTTTTCATTTTTCCCCCTTCTGTTGCTTTTCTTTCATTCCATGTTCTCTCATTTGGTTATAATTTTATTCTCTTCTTATTTTTCTGGTCTTTTAGTTTATTCTAATTTTTTCCTCTCTTGCTTTTTTAATTCCACATTTTATTTTTAATCCTTTTTATTTTTTGTGATTTTTCATTATTATTACTTAGTTATTTTTTTCTTCCTGGTTCTTTTAAGGTTGCTTTTCCATCTTTTTCTTTACTTTTTCAATCTTTTTCTCTTCTTTCTTATCATTTCTATGGTCTAAATATTTTGGGGGGAACATGTACAACTACAAGGATATAGAATAAGTGGAATGAAGTGTCAAAGAGGAAACAACAGAAAACAAAACAAAATAAAACCTTAAAGTAGAAAAAGAAGCTAACCATCTGAAAAAGTTCATCAGGATGAGCAGATGCTTAGACACCAGCAAAATGTCACAGGCCATACTAAGAAACTGGAATACATGGCACAGTCTAATGAACAACCTGAAAAGCAGAAGGAGATGCAGAATATGGAACAACTAATCAAGGATGCCCACACAAATATCAAGAATCAATTATTGAAGTGAAGGAAGAGATAAAGTATTTTTAGAAGACTGGGGGAACACACATAATAAATCACAAACATCCATAAAAAGATAAGAGATCTGGTGGTGATAAAAGGGACAATGCAAGAAATTAAAAATACATTTGAAGCACATAGCAGAGGAAAAGGCAAAGGAAAGCATTAGTGATGTTGAAGACAGTACTTTGGAAATCATAGAACAGATGAATAAAATGATCAGGGAAGTAAATGACATGAAATGCGCAAGCACACACATTATAGGCATTCCAGAGTGAAAAGAGAAGGGAAAGGGGACAGAAAGGGTGTTGGAGGAAATAACAGCTGAAAATTTCCTAACCCTTTTGAGGGACATGGATGTAAATGTCCAAGAAGTTCAGTGAATTCCAAACAATATAAATCCTAACAGGCCTACATCAAGACATGTACTTATCACATGGTCATACCCTCAAAACAAAGGAGAATACTGAAAGCAAGAGAAAAGACATCCATCACATAAAAGGAAAGCTTGATAAGGATAAGTACTGATTTATCATCTGAAATGAGGAGGAGAGAAGGCAGGGGTCTGACATATTTAAGGTGCTAAAAGAAAAAAAAAAGTCAATCAAGAATTCTGTATCCAACAAAGCTGGATTTCAAAAATAATGGAAAGACCAAAATATTCATAGATAAACAGAAATTAACACAGTTTGACAACAAGAAACCTTCCTTTCAAGAAATATTAAAGGGAGTTCTGCATGTTGAAAGGGAAAAAAAAACAAGAGTAGAATGTAGAAAGGAAGATTATTAGTAAGAATAGTTAAAAAGATATAATATGACATATATAAAACTAAAGCAAAAATGTCTAATGTATATACTGCCTTGACAGCAATAACACTGAATGTTAATGGATTAAACTCTCCAGTCAAAAGACACAGATTGGCAGAATGGATAAGGAAATATGACCCATCTATATGCTGTCTATAAGAAAATCACCTTATACTGAGGGACACCAGGAGGTTGCAAGTGAATGGTTGGAAAGTGATTTTATATGCAAACAATATCCATAAAAGTGCAGACAAAATAGATTTTCAATGCAAAATTATTGTAAGACAAAAGGAAAGACACTATGTATTAATAAAAGGGGCAATATATCAATAAAAATGAGCGATCATAAACATTTATGCCTTTAACAAGCATGCATTAAAATTTATGAATGAAACACTGGAAAAATAAGGGGAGAAATAGATGACTCTACAATTAGATTGGGGGACTTTAATACACCATTATCACCATTAGACAGAACATCTAGATAAGGGTTTAATAAAGAAACAGAGAACTTGAATAAAATGTCAGAACATTAGACCTAACAGACATGTAGAGAACATTACATCCAAATACAGTAGGATATACATTCTTTCAAAGAGAGCATGGGTCATTCTCCAGGCTAGACCACATGATAGGTCACAGAACAACTGTCAAGGAATTTAGAAAAATTGAAATTTTACAAAGTAATTTCACTGACCACAACAGAATGGAGCTGGAACTTAATAACTGGCAGAGAACCAGAATAGGTACAAATATACCAATATAACTAAACATATTTAGACAATCACTGGCAAGAGGAAATTGCACATGAAATTATTAACTACCTTGAACCAAATGAAGATGAGAACACAACATAGCAGAACCTATAGGATGCAGCAAATGTTGTGCTGAAAAGCAGGAAATTATAGACATGAACACTTATATGAAAAAAGAAGCATGAGCTAAAATTAAAGACTTACCTGAACTCCTGGAGGAACTAGAAAAAACAATAAACTATTCCCGAGGAAACAGGAAGAAGGAAATAAAGATTGGAACAGAAATAAATAAAATTAAGAATTAAAAAACACTAGAAAAATTTAGCATGATGAAAAGCTATTTCTTTGAGAAAGTTAAAAAAATTGACAAACCCTTAACTAGACTAACAATGAAAAAAAGAGAGAAGATGAAACTAAATAAAATAAAATAAAGGAGAAAGTGGATATCACCACTGATCCCTCAGAAATAAAAGTATCATAAGAGGATAATTTGAAAATTTGCATGTCAAAATCATGCAAATGATTATAAAATCAGCACACAAATTTCAGTAGCATTTCTGTACACCAAAAATAAGCAATCTGAGGAGGAAATCAAGAAAAAATTCCATTTACAATAGCAGCTAAGAGAATCGATAACTAGTAATAAACTTACCTAAAGATAAAAAGGCCTTATACACAAAAAAATTCACAACATTGTTAAAAGAAGTCAAAGAAGATCTAAATTGGAAGAATATTCCATGTTCATGGATTGGAAGAGTAAACATTATTAAGATGTCTGTCCTACTAAAATTGATTTACAGGTTTAATACAATCACAATGAAATTTACAACAGCCTTTTTTACTGAATTGGAAAAGCCAATTATGAAATTTATTTGGAAGGGCAAGGGGCCCTGAATAACCAAAAATATATTGAAAAAGAAAACCAAGTGGTGGGAATCATGCTATCAGTCTTTAAAGCATAGTTGAAAACTACAATGGTAGAAATTACATAATATTCGCACAAGGATAGACTTATTGACCAATGTAACCTAACTGAGAGTTCTGATATTGATCTTCATATATACAGTCAACTGATACTTGACAAGGCCACTAAGCCCACTTAACTGGGAGATAATGGCCTCTTCAGCAAATGATGTTGGGAGAACTGGATAGCCATATCTAAAAGAATGAGAGAGGATCACCACCTCATGCCCTATATAAAAATTTGCTCATGATGGATCAAAGACCTAAATATAAAGCCAAGAACACAAAACCTCTAGAAGATAATGTAGGGAAGAATTGATGATATCTTGTAATAGGAAATGGATTCATAAATTTTACAAAGTGTGATCAGTGTAAGAAAAAATAGATAAATGGGACCTCCTAAAAATTAAAATCTTTCGTGCTTTAAAGGGAGTTTATCAAGAAAGTGAAAAGGTAGCCTACTCAATGGGAGAAAATATTTGGGAAACACCTACTTGATAAGGGTCTAATATCTTGCATATATAAAGAAATAAAATAAAATATATAAAATGGCAATCAACCCATTTAAAAATGGGCATGAGATTTGTATCAAAACTTTTCCAAAGAAGAAATACAAATGGCCAAAAAGCACATGAAAAGATGCTCAACATCACTAGCTTTTAGGGTAATGCAAGTCCTAACTGCAATAAGACATCATCACACACCTATAATACTGGTGGCCATTAAAAACTGAGGTGCCATATGATCCAGCAATCCCACTAATAGGTGTATACCCAGAAGAATTGAAAGCAGGAACAGGAAGAGATACATGCACACCAATAATCATAGTGGCATTATTAGCTATTGCCAAATGTTGGAAGTAACCCAAGTGCCCATTGACAGATGAATGGATAAACAAAATGTGGTATTTACATACAATGGAATATTACTTAGCTGTAAAAAGGACTGAAGTATTGACACATGAACAACATCGATGAATCTTGAAGACCTCATGTTGAATAAAATAAGCCAATAACTAAAGGAAAAATATTGCATAACCTCACTGATATGAACTAAGCATATTGAGTAGACTCACAGAGCTAGAGTCTGGAAGATCTGTTAGCAGGACACAAGAGGATTAGAGTGTGGTGAACTGATGCACAAAATGGCAAAAACTATGATAAGTTAGATAGGGATGATGGTGGTGCAGGTTGAGTGAGGTTGACGCTGCTGAAATGTGAGCGTGAGTAGAGTGGGGAGTTTTGGTTGGATTATCCATGGAACTGGGGTTGGGCTGGAGAAAGGAATAGGTGAACTCAGGGTTGGGGGAATATGTGGGAAAGTATGCACCTGGGCCATGCCTCTATGGAATATGAATGTGTTCTTGTCAAAGGATGTTATCTCAGTGGGTGGAGACACACAATAAACGAGAAAATATTAAATTCCCATACTGGGGAGTCCTGCTGCATTCTCAAATGGAGTGTCAAGAATTTCTTGAATACATAGGCAGTGCTTAATAAAAGAAAACAGACCAGTATGTTAAGCCCTCAATATGTTTAAAATATTTTTTTAAAGACATTTTAGATTAAATAAGTGTTACATCAAAATACAGGGGAAATCCATATATCCCAACTCTTTCCCCTCTCATACTTTCCCACATTAACACCATCTTTCATTAGTGTGATACATTTATTTCAATTGATGAACACATATTAATGCATATAACTATGAACCTTATTTTTCAAAAATGGAAACTTTGTGGCTACCATAGTTTCTGGGGGGAGGGGGAGAAGAATGGTTGAGGAGATTATCCTTAATAATGTGTATTGTACTCATCCTATCAGAAAGCCCCAGGAAAGCAAACAAGGAATTTGTGGTTTCCATAATTAGAAGAAATTCTCCCTCAATTTTAAATCTTCCATCTCTGAATTGCCAGCTAGCTATTTGGA
Source organism: Cabassous unicinctus (assembly GCA_029593785.1). Lineage (NCBI taxonomy): Eukaryota > Metazoa > Chordata > Mammalia > Cingulata > Chlamyphoridae > Cabassous > Cabassous unicinctus. Next base: position 10,293 of record JAQZBX010033355.1, on the reverse strand, counting down.
ATCAAGTGATTCTTGATTTGCAACCAAGTCTCAACACCACTCTTACATAATTTTTGTCCTACAAAATTCACACTGCTCTAAAAAATTTAGACTTACAAAAAAAAATGGAAAATTGAGGTCATACTGTTGTAGGGTTGATTTTAAATCCAATACTCTTGTTCCTATAAAATAATAAAGGGTACAAAGACAGCCATAGGGAGAAGAAAACCATATGAGGACAGAGTAATTGATACAAGAAGAGATGCAGCTAAAAACCATAAACCACAAAAGATTTCCAACAAACGAGTAGTTAGGAAAAGCAAGAATGGTTTCTTCTTTACAGTCTTCACAAGGAGTATTGCCTTATGAACACATTGATTTCAAGATTCTAATATCCAGAAATGTGAGGGCATCCATTTATGATTTATAAAGCTATATTATGAAAAAGAAAATTTTAATAAATTATACAACTTAGGTGAAGTGGATAAATTCCCAGAAAGTTAGTTGCAAATTACCAAAGTTGACTCAGAGAGAAATAAATCATCTGAACAGGATTTTAACAATAAAGTGATTCAATTTAGTAATAATAATAATATTAAAAACATATCCATAGAAAACCCAGGTCTAAATTAATAATTGCAAATGGTAAATATTTTTATAATTCCAACAATGCCACACAACTCTAAATGTACCCTGAAATCCGGTCCAGAAAGTGCTCCAGGTTTTTTTGGTTGTTGTTATTATTTTTCAGTTCACTTTGGTCCTAAGCTATTCTTGATAATGTGTATTTCCATAGATATTGTAAAATCTATTTGATAATATCCAAGCTATCTGTTCAGGGATTGATGGTTATTGCTTGGAGTTTCTAGACTAAATAAGGAAGAAGAGACAATTTGAAACATTTTTCCAATGTATAAATATGGTATGTCCATCAATTTAATTTTATTCTCTTTGATTCCTTTTAATAATATTCAGCAGTTTTAAGAGGAAATATTTAACCATATGTTAGGCCTTGATTCCTAGGTAATTTTTATGTTGGAAACTTCTGCAAGTGATGATACTTTCATTATCTATTTCATTCCTAACAGAAAATAAATATGAGTAAATTTTTGTTTGCTTATAAATATTGTATTCAGTGGCTTTTGTTAAATATTTTACTAATTCTTATAGTTTGTCAATACGTTTTCATTTATTTCTATGAAAACAATCATGTCACTTATGAATAATGAGGTACTTGTTTTCCTTATACCATTCAAATACTTACTTCCTCTCACCACATTGGAAATACCTAATAGAATTCTTGACTGCAGGCATGCTTGCCTCATTCATGATCTCCAAGGGAGGCTTTCATGATGAACCATTCAATGTGTAATTCATTAATGGTAGATAGATTTTATAACGATAAAAATTATATCTTTTTATTGGTGAAATTTAAAAGAATAATCATTTGAAAATTACATGTAGAAAAACAAAATTTGGTTGTGAGCTATCATATCTCTTATAGATAAATGTATTTGGTTTACCTAAATTCTGTAGTATTTCTGCTTTTAATTCCAGGAGAGACACAACTGTCCAAGTTCTTATCCTTGGGACAAATTTGCCAGTTTTTCTTAATCAAATTATTCTTTAAAATGAGTTTTACCTTCATAGTGCCTCCTGCAAAGGGCTCAGCTAAAATGCCACCAACTGCAGTCATCAGTTCATGTGATGTTACAATAGTGTCAGGGAATCTCTCTATCCTTGATATAAATTTTCCATAAAGTAAAGGAGACCAGAGGCAGAAGTATAAAAGTCAGGTCACACATTTGACACTAAGAATCACCCAGAACTGTGTTTCCAGACATAAAGAACAATCTTCACCCACTTCCCACAATGCACAGGGAGCAGTGTAGAGAGGCACCTTGGGATGACCTGACCTGCACTGTTATTGGACAAGGAGACAACCTGTGTTCTGGTCTTTGGAAACCATGTTCTGTGGTCCTGACAACATACAAGACCTGCATTTCCTTTCATTCCCACCAAACGATTTATATTTGTTGGAGATTAGGGATTGACAGCTCTATCTAATCCTTAAATTAGAGTAAGATTTTGGTGTCCATTAAGATAGTTTCTTTTTCAGGTCCTTAGTAATTTTAATTGGTGAAGATTCCACAGCATTAAAGTACCCAGACAATATCCACTTTTGAGAAATGGAAGGGTAACAGACTGACTAGCCTTGGGCATCAAGACCCAGGAATCCATTTCTACCTTCCTTTTCTGGGACCCTGATAGAGGGAAGGGAAGATCCCTGCTGGGAAGCTTTTAATAGCTCACAGGGAGAAAGATATTCAAATATATCCCCTCCTCTTCTCATGAAAATGAGCACATCTGTCTCCACTGTTGCTGAACTAGAGTCCACCTGTGCCTTTGTCCTCCCTCAAGGTCCACTACCATGGGGACTGCACTGATCTGGGCTTCCCTCTTCATCATTGTCAAAGGTAACCTCTTTCTTGTATCAGATTTAACTGTGACAAGTCTACCTGTGACTCTTCTCATGCTGTATTCTCTATGTGTGCAGGTGTCCTGTGTGAAGCTTTGCTGGTGGAGTCAGGTAGAGACCTGAGAAATCCATGGGGTTCTCTGAGCCTCTCCTGCAAAGCCTCTGGATTCACCTTCACTGATTATGCAATGGACTGGGTTAGCCAGGCTGCAGGGCAGGGACTGAAATGGGTGTCAAGAGTGAGTCAACCAAGTGGAAGTTCTCAGTGGTACTTTCCATCAATTCAAGGGAGATTCACCATCTCCAGGGACAATCCTATAAGCACAGTCTGTCTCAAAATGACCAACCTAAAAGAAGAAGACACAGCCTTGTATTACTGTGTGAGACACAGTGAGAGAAAGTCAGAGTGAGCTCAGACAAAAACCTCCCCCACAGAACACAGGAGGGCCTTGGGCTGCAAGGGGTACTAAGGACCACCAGAAAGCACTCAGGACCCTGATCAAAGGCAGGGACAGGAAGCACTGACTTTCCTCTTAGACCTTGAGGTTTCCTTTTCCTGCCCAACAAAGTCTTCTTGAGGATAGTTTGTGGTTTCTTCCTATGTAATGCCTTGATTTCTCTTATCTTATAATGCTCAATGGTGAAACGGAACTCCATTCAGTTTTCAATCCTTCATTATTTTAGATTGGTACTATCAACATTTTCAGTAGGTTATTGCTGATTATGGAGTCAAGTAGTTTCATTCCCAACTCCAGGGCTATGAAAAACTTTTTTTCTATACTGTCTCCATCATTCCTAGTAAAGTTATTATCTCAACAGCTAATTAGTGTACACTAGGGTGGCATGTATCATTCTTGTCTGTTTACCTGCCTTTCATGGATCTGAAATAAGATTTTAATGGCATGTATCCTCCACTTACATTTAGCTTCTGGGGTTCTAATTCTCAGACAGTTTCTACACCATTCATTCTTTTGGTCATAGCCAGAGCAGGAAGTATGCATGACTCTTTAATCTTCATCATTCTCCATGCAATGAAACATGTACCTTTAGTTTTTCTCCATTGTGTCTCATAAATCAGCTTCTCATGCACCCAGCTCAATTTGGGTAGTTAATTCCACTATATAGAATTCACTCAACCACCTGGAAACCATCTGCCCTCCACTCGCCTTTATTAGGGCTTTGCAGGTATGACTCTCCCACCCCAACTACCTCCTTCTGGGTCACAGCAGAAAGCCTCCTGCTGCCCATCCTGCCACTGCATACACACTGTGGAGGTCCCCTGGTGATCTTAAAACAGAGACCAAACTCTTATGTTGTTGCAAAGTCTCAGAACACCACCTGGCACATTACAACTGTATATGAGTTGAATCCTAGACTAACTCCAGGCCAATAATTTTGGAATGTTACACAAAATTTTGTGAAGTAGGACAAGTGAGTAATTTCTACAATGTTTATCTTTTAAAAAGGATGCACCACTCTGTTACTAATAGGAGGCTATGAAAAAATATGCCAAATGTATATTATGGATCATCATTAATGGTAGTAGTCTGAGGATATTATCTCATAATCAGTGACAAATATTCCACAATGGTGTGGTGTGTTGGTGAAGGGTGGTTGCATGGGAATTCTACATATGTGCATGGTTGTTTTGTAACTTTACAATTACTGTAATAAAAATATATTTTAAAAATAAATAAAAACTAACTTTTTAGTTTTAAAAAAAAGCATACATCAAAATTTCATCTAGAAAATTAACTTTGTAACATTGGATAACTGCTGTTATCAATTTCATGAAAACTCAATGTGCTACTTCTATCAAGATAGTATTGAAAAATATATAAATGAAAATGACTTGTTTCATTAATTATTATACTTATCAATAAATCCTGAAAGCAAAATTAGTTCTATTAGCAAAAATGAGAAGTAAAATCTACAAAGAAATAACATTTTACACTCATATTGTGTGTGGGAAGTTTTGCATTTATATTCTGTTGAAAAAAATATAATTTAAAGTATATTTGCTAGTCAAGGATGGAATGGACAGGCATACACATGGAAAAGCATAATTTTGGAGTGCTATCTCACACAATTACACAAGTATTTTCAAATGAATCTAATAGATTGAACTTTCATTGACTGTGTGCATATGTTGTGAGTGTGGGGATGAGGTGACTGAGTGAGATTGAGAATTTTAAAAATCTAAACCTATCTGACTATGCAGAATATAAATTTTTGACATGGTAAATGATCACATGTTACAGAGTAATTGGAAAATCATGGAAATATTTGAATGGTAATACTGCAATGCATATGAAAGCTAGAGGCATGATTATAATGGGCATAATATCTAAAATCTTGGGAAAAAGTCTTGTTCAGTAAGAAATGTCACTATGCAATTTACAGAATACCAGTAAAAATTACTATATACATAATGCATTCATGCTCACTGTTGGTCAATGAAATGCTAACAATAGTAACATTTTCAACCATTGAATAAAAGCAAATGAAATAATGAGTAAATAGAACATCCATCTTTGGATTTTAAAATTATGTGTTTTGTATATATTGCTGACAAAAATATATATTTCTCACCTTAGTGATATGATTTGATAATCTGTATTTAAATATGAATTCATAATTTCAGATACAAAAACAAAATTCCCAGAAATCTATATAATAAGTCAATGTGATATTATTTTTGATAATATTGTTTTTATTTTATATGAGCTTAATTTTTAAATTTCAACTAATGTTAGATTAACAGGAAAATTTCAAAGAAAATACAGATAATTCATCCCTATTTTGCCTAATGTTAACATATTACAGAGCTGTGATAGGTTTGTCCTAATTAAGAAATTATCATTGATACATTTTTATTTAATAAACTGCTGATATTATTATAATTAAATCATTTCCACTAATATCCTTTTAAATTATTCTTTATTAAAGCAGTTATAGGTTACACAAAAAAAATAACAAATAATACGTGCTTCCCATATACCCCATCACACATGCACTTTTCGCCATCAAGATTTTGCATTAGATTGGTGAGTTTTTTACAATTGGGGAAAAAATGTTACAATATTTTAAAATCACCTATAGTTTATAATTTACATTAGAGTTCCATCTTTTAAAAAAATTAATTTATTGATACATATTTAAAAAGAATAAATCCATCCAAATTCTACAATAAATGGAATTTGGTGTAATCAAATAGTTGTGCATTCATTACAACAGTTACTATTAAAGCATTTCCGTTATTCCAATAATAATAATAAACCAGAAAAATGAACACAAAAAATTTATCACTTCTCAGTCTCTCTATGCTTCCCTTCCAAAGGAGTTCTATTTCAGTCTCTCTAGTTTAGTTGTATTTATATTTTGTAAAAAACAGGTTTATATATGCAATATTACTCATATTCATATTTCACATAAGCTGTCAATATGTTCCATATACAGTCCCATGTAACATTTTTTAGCTTTCCTTCTATTAATATAAATGTCGTTAGATTTTCATTTTCAACCACTATCATACACACATAATATCACTGCTAGTTACAAACACTGTGATGTGCTTTCACCATTTCTATTCATTTCCAAAGATTTACATACAACCTATTTACCAATTCTGCACAGATTAACCCTCGGCTTTCCATCCTCTACCCTCATTCTATTTTCTGGTGACCAACCTTCTAATTATTAACTCCATGAGCTTAAACAATATATTTAGTTCATAATAGTGCAATGATACAGCATTTGTCCTTTTCTGTCTGGCTTGTTTCACTTAACAGAATGTCCTCCAGGTCCATCCATTTGTTGTATGCTTCACAATTTCATTTTTGCTTACTGCTGCATAATATTCTATGATTTGTATGTTGACAATTTGTTTATCCATTCATCCATTGATGGTGAACTGGGTTATTTCTGCCTTTTGGCAATCATGAATAATGCTGCTATGAACATCAGAGTGCAGATGCTCTCAATTCTTCTAAGTATATATCTAAATGTGGTAGTTCTGGGTCACATGACAAGTCTATATTCAACTTCCTTAGAAATAGTAAACTGTCCTCTACTATGGCTGTATCATTCTACATTTCCACCAACAGTAAATAAACTTTCCTATCTTTCCACACCCTCTCCAACACTTGTAGTTTTCTGACTTTTAAGAGTGATCATTCTAATAGGTGTGAAATTATATCTCATTATTGTTTTGATTAACATTTCCCTAATTGCTGGTGATGAACATTTTTTCATGTGTTTTTTCACCATTTTTATTTCTGCTTTCGACAAATGTCTATTCAAGTATTTTCCCAATTTTAAATATATATATATAATTCTTTTAATATATAATTTTTAAAAATATATTAAAGTATATCACTCATACATAAACATACGTAAACAAATGTTTAGTAATAGTTGTGAACTTACAAAACAAACATACAGAACACCATACAGGGCTCTCATATCTCACCCTACCACCAATACGTTACATTGTTATGTAACATTTTTAACTAATGATGAAAGAACATCCTCCAAATATTACTACCAACCAAAGTATATTACTTTTGGTTTATTTTTCCCCCAACCCTCCCTAATATTATTATTATATCATTTATATATGAACATATGTAAACAATATGTGTATAGTAAAAGTTGAGAACTTACAAAGCAAACATGCATAACATCATAGAGGAGTTGCATACATCACCCCACCACCAACACCTTGCATTGTCATGAGACATTTGTTACAAATTATGAAAGAATATCATCAAAATCTTACTACTAACTATAGCCCTTATTTTATATCTGGTGTATTTTTCCCCACAACCAACCCTATCATTATTTGTTAGATATATTTTTATGACAGAAGTTGTAAACTTACAAAACAACCATGCACATATGCAGAACTTCCATACAACACCCCTCTATCAACACACCACACCATGGTGGAACATTTGTTACAGATTATGAGACAATATCATCAGACTATTACCAAGTCCATAGCATACATTGGCACACTTTTTCCATCCTCCTTCATTATCAACACAGTACATCTTTGGCATAGATGCCTGAATATTGCAGTATTGCTGTTAACCACAGTCCATAGTTCACTCTAGCTGTATTTTTCCCATTCTTCTCTACATTCCCACCATCCTGCAATAGTGATGTACATCTGCTCTAGCTCACAAAGGACACTCTTGCATCTGTACCATCAACCATAATTCTCATCCACCTCTGGGTTTACTGTGTTTTTCAGTCCCTAGATTATTCTCTAGCTTTCTTTCAATGGGCATTTGCATACCTAGACTAACTTTTCAGCCACATTCCCATTTATAAACCAGCTGTTGCTCACTATTTTGCTCAACTCTACACATTTCCACACTTTTACAGTAAAGTTAATTAAAACTTCTACATACATTAAACATCAGTAGTCCATCTCAGTCCTCCTCTTTTCTCCTTGAAGAATCCACCACTTACCACCAGATCTTGAAGAAGTTTTCCTACATTTTCTTCTACAAGCTTTATGGTTCTTGCTTTTTTATTTAGGTTTTTGATCCATTGTTATTGAGAAAAGCTCAATAAAGAACAGGTCAGAAAGGAAGGCATCGCAGACCTACAAGAAAACAAACACACAGATAGAGAAAAGATGGGACCAGGGGACTAAGAGTCTCAAGAACTGAGAGCCCATATTCTGGTTTCACCACGGTATTTATTAGGAATCAGCCAAAGGGAAATATGATGCAAGGAATGTCTGCTTATCTCTTTGCAACACAGTAAGTTCTTTAGTCATTGTTGTTCTATCTGCCTGTTACATGCCACACAAAACTGGAATGTTTCTATTTAAGGATGATTGCTTGCTTCTTGGAGACACTGCAACTTTAGACTGTTTTCCCACATTCCCCCGTTTTTTCTTTAAAAATGAAAGGGAAAGGTATCATGCTACACCTCTAAATGTCTGTTTTGTAATTAGATGATTGATTGTAATAAGACTAGGTTGCTGACAGTTACCTGGATTCTGAACTGGGCTGTGCATGAGAAACAAAGTAGCCACAGTGGTGAGGGTTAATGTCCTACCTATGAAGGCCCTCAAATTCTCTCCTGAAGGTCCCTTCAACTGTGCCTGTCTTAGGTTGTTCCTAACTTGAGAAATCTTACCCATATCTGGCTAACCAGCCATCCTCTGGAGCCAAACAGGGTGGTGTGAGACTGCCAATTTTCCATGGCTTCCACACCCAGCATGCGCCTAAGGATTACCATGCTCACTGGTGGGGTACTTGCTCACACTACAAGTTTCAAAAAACCCAGATTGTTCAACACCCAGAAAGTTTATACAAGCAATCCCAAAGATGGGACATGTGCAGGATGCCCCCAGAATACAGTAAAACTAGAAAAGCAAGTAAGAGAGATATGGCAACTACTAAAGTAATGAATCTTGAGAAAGGGTTTGATGCCTAAAGATTATTAATAAAGCAAGAATCATGATTATTCAAATAAAAGGCACCCTTGTTTCCTTCAGGGCATTCCAACCCTAGGTCACTTTCCCACATTTCCCCCTTTGTGATTTTGCAGAGCAATGAAACTTCATTTGGTGATTTCTTGTTGAATTATTCCTTGGAGGCTTCACTACATGCATCTGAGGACTACACAAAAACACAATAAGCATATACATAACAATAAGATTCCTCCTATTAAACCCCCTTTCCGATTTTTGACCCAGGGAATCAGGTTTAAATTTTGCAGACCTTTAGCAATCTTAGACATAGTGGTGAATGAGTGCTAATTATAGTAGTTAAATTATGAGATTCAACACTCTATTTGAGTGCTTCATGGGGAAACAAGTGGTCTTATCTGTGCCACAATTCTGAACCACATAACCCTTAGGGGACCAGTCAGTCACAATTTCATAGGAACCATTAAGCAGTAACACAGGAGCCACCCTTCATCAATTTTTCCAGTGGATGTGCTGATCACTAGGTGTCCATTGATGGTGATTAGCACAGACAAGTTTATCAGGGGGGTTCATATTTATATTAATTTTGGTAAATTTCTCATAACAGAAACTTAATCCAGATAAAAGATGTAACTGTGCTCTTGAGACGTTACTATGTTTTGGAGTAAATAATAACCAAGCTTGGTGAGTCAGATTTAAAAACCCAGAAGCCAGGCCAACACATAATGGTAAGTGAGTGTATCCTATTCTTATGATTGTATTGAAATTCTTCCCTTCTTCAATGGGGAGTTCTGGTACATGAATATCTTCTGGTCCAGGAATCCAAACAGAATCATTTACATATATCAGGGACAAATACCTAGCCCATTTTTGACCAGAGATCTGGATGATATAAGATAAATATTAATATGCATATATAATATATATTATAGTTTTATATATAAACTTACCAATATTTAGCTTTTGGCTGGGAAGTTTTGAATTAGCAGTTGATACTAGAGTTTTGGTTGACTGTGTTTATGATTAATGAATTTGATTCTATAGATGCCAACTTGTGAGTATTTTGTTAATTCCCAAGGAAAGAGCCAGCTTGCTCAGGAAGGAACACAACACTCCCTGGGCAGTACATTTTAAGGTTTATGCATCACTCCCTGGGAAAATGGCTATCTCCTCCAGGGAGGAATACAACACTTTTTGGAATGTATTTTATGTCTTTTAATTTGTTACAAAACATCTTTGATGTGCTTACTATTTTAATTCCCATTATTTTTCCTGAAATATGAAAAGTGTTACCTAGCAAGGCATTGGTTTGTTGATTAACAAAGTTTTGTGTATGATGTTTTACTCTTAGGTTTGAACAATACTCACCAAACTTTTTTTTTTT
>JAQZBX010033354.1:0-25442 GCA_029593785.1 Cabassous unicinctus | reverse complement strand
GTTAGGTCACATTAAAATTATATACAGAATATAAAGGACTTCCATATACCCAACATCCTCCCCCTTTTCCCCCTTCCCTATTAATAGCCATTTTACATGTGGATTGTACATTTGTTACAACTGAAGTACAAATATTGAAACATAGCTATTAACCATGGTCAATGGTTTACACTATGGTTTACATTTTAGACCATACACTTTTATAAATTTTTTATGAAATTTAACATGGCTTATATCCATCATTGCAAGAGCATGCAGAACAGTTCCCTTGTCCCCTAAAAATACCCTATCTTCCATCTGTTCTATTCCTCCCTCCCCCTCCCCTCAGGGTACACGGTGACCACCAGGCTTCACTCCTTAGAGGACAAAGTTCATAGATATTTGCTACAACGCTGAGGGCTTAACAGACTAGTCTGCCCTCCCCTATTAGGAATTGCCTGTGCTCTCAACAGACACTGTCCCCTCTGTTTGAGAAAATATTGGGCCTCCCCAACATGGGAGGTGAACTCCTTCTCACTGATTATGTGGATCTCCCTCCTGATACAGCACACTATGACAAAATGATCACTCATACATTCTCTTGAAGACTGCCCCAGGTGTGCCCTGTCCCAGATGCCCTCCCATTCAACAACCAAAACCAGTAACCCTTCCTTGTCATATTGCCAAAAGGGTTTTCTCATCATTGTAGTTTTACCCACGTGCCCACCAATCCCCAGTGTTCACCTGCTCCCTCCCCCAGCCTTCCCCCAGTTTGATGGACTGTCCAACCCTTCCTCCCCACCCTACCCCCCTGTCAAGCTTGCACCGCCCAACCCAATAGTATCCCTACACCCCTGTCATATCCCTTCACTGCCCAACTACTCAATTCCACCTTATCATAGTTTTCACATGGATAGGCGTTGGTTCACAACCTTCTTTCCCCTTTCTGTTTCCTGTAAACCTGTCTTCCAGTCTCTAGCTCTCTGAGTTGTCTAGATTTGCTTAATTCATACCAGAGAGGTCATGTAATATTTGGCCTTCAATGGCTGGCTTGTTTCACTCAACATAAGGTCCTCAAGAGTCATCCATGTTATCTTGTGTGTTGTACTGTATTCCTTCTTACAGCTGTGTAATATTCCATTGTATGCATGTACCACATTTTGTTTATCCATTCATCTATTGATGGGCATTTGGGTTGATTCCAACTTTTGTCAATAGTGAATAATGCCACTACGAACATTGGTGTACATATAGCCGTTCGTGTCCTTGCTTTCAGTTCTTCTGGGTATATACCTAGCAGTGGAATTGCTGGGTCATATGGCAGATCTATAGTTAGATTTTTGAGGAACTGCCAGACTGTCCTCCACAATGGCTGGACCATTCTACATTCCCACCAGCAATGGATGAGGGTCCCCTTTCCTCCATATCCTCTCCAACACTTGTAGTCCTCTGTTTTTTTAAAGGCCACCAGTCTAATGGGTGTAAGATGGTATCTCATTGTAGTTTTGATTTGCATTTCCCTAATAGCTAGTGATGTTGAGCATCTTTTCATGTACTTTTCAGCCATTTGTATTTCTTCTTTGGAGAAGTGTCTGTTCAAATCATTTTGCCCATTTTTTAAATGGGTTTTTTGTCTTTTTATTTTCAAGATATAGGATTTCTTTATATATGCAGGATATTAGGTTCCTATCAGATATATGGTTACCAAATATTTTCTCCCATTGGGTAGGCTGTCTTTTCACTTTCTTGAAAAACTCCTTGGAGGTGCAAAAGGTTTTAATTTTGAGGAGGTCCCATTTATCTATTTTTGCTTCTCGTGCTTTGGGTGTGAAGTTCATGAAGCCATTTCCTATTACAAGGTCCTATAGATGCTTCCCTACATTATATTCCAACGTCTTTATGGTTGAATACAAGAAACCCACCTTAGACCCAGGGATTCAAGGAGGCTGAAAATGAATAGCTGGAAAACAATCTTACAAGCAAACAACAACCAAAAAAGGGCGGGAGTAGCTATACTAATGTCAGACAAAATAGACTTTAAATGCAAAACTATTGTTAGAGACAAAGATGGACACTATATATTAGTAAAAGGGGTAATCTTTCAAGAAGAAAGAACAATCATAAACATTTAGGCACCAGACCAGGGCACCTCAAAATACATGAGGCAAACACTGGAAAAACTAAGTGGAGAAATAGATGCCTCTACAGTTATGGTGGAGGACTTTAATACACCATTATCACCATTAGATAGAACATCTTGACAGAGAATCAATAAAGAAACAAAGACCTTGAATAATACAGTAGAAGATCTGGACCTAATAGACATATACAGAACACTACACCCAAATACAGCGGGATATACATTCTTCTCAAGTGCACATGGATCATTCTCCAAGATAGACCACATGCTAGGCCACAGAAAAATTCTCAGTGAACTCAGAAAGATTAAAATCATACAAAGTAATTTCTCTGACCACAATGGAATGAAGCTGGAAATCAGTAAGGGCCAGAGAACCAGACTAGGCACAAAGATATGGAAGTTAAACAACCCACTCTTAGACAAACAGTGGGTCAAGGAGGAAATTTCATAAGAAATAAGTAACTACCTTGAAACGAATGAAAATGACAACACAACATATCAAAAACCTCTGGGAACAGCAAAGGCTATACTGAGAGGGAAATTCATAGCATAAATGCATATATCAAAGAGAAGAAAGAGCTAAAATTAAAGACCTAACTGCACACCTGGAGGAATTAGAAAAAGAACAACAAACTAACCCCAAAGGAAGTAGAAAGAAGGAAATAACAAAGATTAGAGCAGAACTAAATGAAATAGAAAATAAGAAAGCACTAGAAAAAATAAACAAAACCAAAAGCTGGTTCTTCGAGAAGATCAGTAAAATTGACAAACCCTTAGCTAGATTAACAAAGGAAAAAAGAGAGAAGATGCAAATACACAAAATAAGAGATGAGGAAGGGGAAATCACCACTGACCCCAAAAAATAAGAGTATCATATTTATTTATGATACTATTATATCATAAATATGATAGAAATAAATAGTATCATAAGAGGATACTTCGAAAAATTATATGCCAACAAGATGGATAATTTAGAGGAAATAGACAAATTCCTAGAAACACACAAGCAGCCGACATTGACAAAAGAAATTGATGAACTCAACAGACCAATCACAAGTAAAGAGATAGAATCAATCATCAAAAACCTCTCAACTAAGAAGAGCCCAGGACCAGACGGCTTCACAGGTGAATTCTACCAAACATTCCAGAAAGAACTAACACCAATCCTGCTTAAACTCTTCCAAAAAACAGAAGTAGAAGGAACATTGCTTAACTCATTCTATGATACCAACATTACCCTAATACCAAAGCCAAACAAAGACACCAAAAGAAAGGAAAATTACAGACCAATGTCTCTAATGAACCTAGATGCTAAAATCCTCCACAAAATTCTTGCTAATCATATTCAACAACATATCAAATGAATTATACACCATGACCAAGTGGGTTTCATCCTGGGTATGCAAGGATGGTTCAACATAAGAAAATCAATCAATGTAATACACCACCATAAACAGATCGAAAGAAAAAAAATCACATGATCATCTCTATAGATGCAGAAAAAGCATTCGACAAAATATAGCACCCTTTCCAGATAAAAACACTGCAAAAGATAGGAAGAGAAGGAAACTTTCTGAACATGATAAAAGGCATATATGAAAAACCCACAGCTAACATCATATACAATGGTGAAATCCTAAAAGCTGTCCCTATAAGATTGGGAACAAGACAAGGATGCCCACTATCACCACTCCTGTTTAGCATTGTCTTACAAGTACTTGCTCAAGCACTGAGGCAAGAAAAAGAAATAAAAGGCATCCAAATTGGAAAAGAAGAAGTAAAAATTTCACTATTTGCAGACAACATGATCCTATACATAGAAAGCCCTAAGTAATCTACAACAAAGCTTCTAGAACTTATAAATGAGTTCAGTAAGGTTGCAGGTTATAAGATCAATGCGCAAAAATCAGTAGCATTTCTATACTCCAATAATGAGCAATCTGAGGAGGAAATCAAGAAAAAAAATTACCATTTACAATAGTAACTAAAACAATCAAATACCTAGGAATAAATTTAACAAAAAATGTAAATGACTTATACACAGAAAACTACACAGCGCTGTTAAAGAAAATTGAAGAAGACTTAAATAAATGGAAGAATATTCCCTATTCATGGATAGGAAGACTAAATATCATTAAGATGTCTATCCTACCCAAACTAATATACAGATTTAATGCAATCCCAATAAAAATCAACACAGCATTTTTCAATGAATTGGAAAAACTACGAAATTTATTTGGAAGGGCAAGAGGCCCCAAATAGCCAAAGACATATTGAAAAAGAAAAATGAAATTGGAGGAATCACACTACCTGACTTTAAAACATACTACAAAGCCACAGTGGTCAATACTGCATGTTATTGGCACAAGGATAGACACACTCACCAATGGAACCGATTTGAGAGTTTTTGATATAGATCCTCGCATATACAGTCATCTCATATTCGACCAAGCCACCAAGCCCAATCAACTGGGAGAGAATGGCCTCTTCAACAAATGGTGCTTGGAGAACTGGATATCCATATCCAAAAGAAAGAGAGAGGAGCACCATCTCACACCTTACACAGTAATCAAATCATGATGGATCAAAGATCTAAATATAAGAGCCATAAAGCCATAAGAAAGACCATAAAGACCTTGGAGGATAATTCTTTTTTTTATTTAGACTTTTTAAACCAGCAGTCAGATTGGCGTTGAAATACCAAGCGTACCACAGTGAATTCAGGTAATCATTTTCAAAAGCAACTATATTTTACAGCATGATCAGCCTTTACGTGGCTGCTTCTGTGAGCCCCTCCGTGTTCTAGGTCAGTATGTTTGTGTGTGCTAAAGGGATACTGGAATGGGATGGAGGGGAAGGAAGTCCAATGGAGCCATCATGGCCTGAAATCGAGAGCTGCCCCTAAAGGTCACCACAAAGTGCTAATGTCCCTAGAGTCAGGGACAAAAGGGAGACAGTGGCTACTCAGTAAGCCTGAGTGTGAAACTGTTTAAAGCTTGAGGGCGAGGCAGAAGGAGATGTGTATTCAACCAAGTCCAGCTCAGTTCTGAGACCAAGCTGAATTAACTTATCTTTAATTCTCAAGATTAATGTGGAAAAATAATTTAAAACATTTTGATCTTTAAAAATAGTTAAAAATATATATATATATTTAGAAGGGAACATACTTAATTTGCTTGGTTTCCAACCAGGTATTAGTGCTTAGTGAAGCCTTAGCACCCCCCCATGCACAAAACTAGGACATAGTTTTGTCTCTTGTTGATTTTGACTTTAGTGTCTTCACAGTTAATTTCATTGATCTCATAAATTACTCCTTTGTTTCCAAAGACAAAATTCCTATCAGTCTTTTCTACTTCTAAGGCCAGGGTGGTATAGTGAAAGGGGGAACGCTGCTGGCCCAGCAGACATCATGGCCGACAGACCACGTGGCCGACTGACCATGTGGCCATGAGACCCCACCTGGAAACCTCCTGAGAAGAAGGCTGCCGGAAGGATACCACGAGAACCCCATTTGGAACGAGATTGGAACAAGATCTCATTCGGGGTCAAGGGAGAGCCCTGGATATCCTCAAAAGGCCTCACCATTGGCCCCCTAGGGAACTGACGGGTGGGCAACCAATCAGAAGAGCAAACAGACTTTAAAAAGCCCTGACCTGGGGCCCCATGCCCGCAGCTCACTTTGCAGTATGCCCACGGCCCATGCCTCAGACCGCGTACTTTTCTCATTTTATTGTTTCTTAATAAACTCTTCACTCCTTACCTACCCTGTGGCATGTCCTTAAATTCTTTTATGTGACATAAGCCAAGAACCTAGAAGCCAGAGCCACCTGGTAACACTCACAGGCTTTTGTTCTTGTGACATAATTGTAGGGCTGCTTTCCTTATTTCTAGAAAACATTTGTAGTCTTAAAGTTTAACTATATTAACAACACTCACAATGGGAGGCATTAGAGTCACAGAGCTGCAAGTGACATCACTGGGCATTCATTGTGATTGGGTGGAGGACAGGATCTGACGCTGTGGGTTTCACAGAGCGTCACTCCATGACCCTTAGCACACTTCGCAGGGTTAGGCTTCAAGGTGAATTCTTAAGGGACGGCCTTTTACTGAGTAGGAAGAAAACAAGCTGTCATGATCAAGTTTGCAGCATGCCAGGCAAGTTAGCCTTGCTAAGCAGATGGGACAGTGTCCACCCAGCTTTTCTTAGAGAGGTGGAAAGGGGCTTCTTCTGCCATGCTTTTGTCCCTTGAGATGAATCTGGGGCTCCAGGGTAGTAGGTCCTAGACAGCAGTAGCAGACCCCTGTTGAGGCCGGGTATTAGAGGATTGAAGATTAGACATCTGAGTTTATATGTGGTTCTCCTACATTAACTCCTAAGCAGATCAGTTAACCTCAGTTGTTTTTCTTTATTTGTTGTTGTTAAAAAATAATTGTGATAACTGCTTCGTCTAACTTTATAAATTATCTAACACTATTTGAATTTTTCAGGGGAAGAATAGAAGGTTTTATTTCATAGAGAAGTACAATTATTCTCATATTATAACTTAGTATCCATGGTGCAAAACTTCATGGTGGTTAATACTTTTAGTTGATGATTTCCATGCCATCTTCCATTGATTTTTCCAACAGTAAGAATTTTTATGTCAATTTTCTTGCTCTGATACTTTTGAAGGAATTATTCTGTGGCCTGGGAGTTGAGGGATAACTTCTGTTTGCTTTTACTAGTTACTTAGTTCTTGAGTAGGTTTGTTTTTTGTTTGTTTGTTTTAGTATAAATAATGCGTTAATCTAGAGAAATTAATTGGTTTGCCTAGATTTAATAAATGTAGAAAGAAAAGGAAGGCTTGTCATTTGTGACTTGTCCAAATAATCACATGTTGAATTTCTGACCTTGGTGATACTGGGATTAGCACAGAGCATGAGAATGACATCCATGTGCATTTCCTTGCACTGAATATTTTAAAATTAATAGCCATAAATTTATTTTAGTTAAATGTTTTAGTTAAGGTCATGTGGAAATTACAAATTGTAGATCAAAACCAATAGTATTTTACAGCATGATGTAATATTTGCAAATAGCATCATTAATAGTAATATTTAACATTTATTCCAGGAGTTTGTCAATATTGTAATGCTTTACTTGGCTTAAAATATTTGAATGCCAGTTTTATTACCTCTGGGCTCACACCAACACTTTTTCATTAGTACTGTGCTTTTTTTCCAGTTACCTGTAAACTTAGTTTCTGTCCTCTGTAGTTAGTGCCTGTTTTTTTATTCAGTGAACACATATGGTGCAGCACAGACTGTGTGTCTGCCACTGTGCTGAGGGGCTCAAGAGAAAATGCCAGAATCAGAGAAGCAAGCAGGTAAGTACTGTGAAAGCACCATGATAAACAGACACGCATGCTTTGGAAGCACGGGGGAGTGACCACCTTGATCAGAAGAGGCACCAAGGGATAGGGGAAAGCTTCCTGGATGGGTTAAAGTGAGTTTGAAAAATATACAAGAATTAGCAGGAGTGTTTTGGTATAACAGAGGATAATTGGGAGAGTTGCAAGATGATCAAGGTCTTAGCGCAGCAAAGATCTGAGAGGAGTTTGGTTGGATCCTGAGGCGATGGAGAACCCTTGGAGGATTTCCTAGGAATCTTTTGCTGAGTGAGAAAGAATAAACTGCTATGCACAGCAGCACGGACATTTCTCAGCAAACATGTTATGCTAAAGAACTAGAAATCATTACATACCATTTAGTCCATTTATAGGAAGTCTAAAACCAGGTGAAACCACTCTGTGACATCAGAGGTCAGAATAATGGGTGCCTTTGGGGAAGAGGAATTCTTCTTGACCTTGGAGGTGATTTGATGTGTTCACTGAAAAATCTGAACTTTTCTGCAAAATATTATACTTCACTTATACTGTCTCTTTAAAAATATAATTATTTAAACTTGCAGGTCTATACACTATTCCAGTACCATTCCCAGGTCCTTTTTACCATGCTGCTACTTCCTTCCCTCTTTGCAATTTGCTGAGCTAGGGTAGAAGTTACAGTGACAACTGGTATAATCCATTTATTCGATTTTAATCCATTTTTATTGATAACTGCTAGATTAGCAGTGTTTGAACTTTTGTTCTCTAGCCTGAAGATGTAGGACCTGATAAACTATGAACGCAGTTGTGGAAATCAGATAAAATGCAAATAAATTTATTTAAACATAGCCAGAACTAGTTGATTTGTTTCCCTGAAGAAAGCAGTTTAATTTGGAAAGTGTTTTGGGATTTTAAACACAGTTAATTGATTCAGTAGCTGTTCTTGATAGCTGAGCCATTATATTTATTATTTATGTGCTCTAGGTTAGGTCTATAGCTTTTCTCATTCCATCCGACTGGGGATTGACAAGTTACATCTGTCTTCAGCCTATGCTGCAGTTTCAGTGAAGGGCAGGGATTAGGACCAAGCCCAGTTCTGTAAATAGAATATTATCAAGTAGGGTGCCACTTTAGTAAATATCACTGATCTATACAACAAATACCAGGTCTTTTGTCCAGAATTTCACAGTGTACACTTCATACTTAGCCATCTTACAATAATACTTTTTTTTCTTTCATAATTGAGATTTTATTGGTTTTTTTGAAGATCAGTACAGACGTTAGGAACAATTTGTACACAATTCTAATGCATGTACCGAAAACCTAAAAAGCCATGTAGTTTTTCTAAAGTTATTCCAGTGACTTTCCAGCTTAAAATTTGGAGGCAAGTTTTCCTTAAGATATCAAGTACCAATATCTTCAAATGTTGATAAACTGTTACATCTTTAAGTCTCACTAATTCACAATTTAATATACACACTACATACTCACATTTGCAGTCTTTTACAGCACATAACAAAGTTATTAGAAACACTGGACGACCACGACCGAGGATGTTACAGAGTTCTGACAGGGAGAGCCGAGATCAGGGAGTGGTTTTAAGAAACACGTCTACTAAAAAACATGGGAATAGGAGTAATTTAAAATGTTCAACACATACTAAATGCATGACTGATTCCAAATCACCATTTAGTATGTGCTGCATTATAGAGGATAAAAACTGCCAGCCCCCAGCGGAATGGTAAGTTGACACCCAAGACAGTCAAAGCCTCCCATAACTCAAAATCCCACTATTTTCTGGTTGTACCAAAAATTAAACAACCAGCAAATGATTTCCTCTCTTTAAAAAAAGCATTTACACTTAAGAAAACGGGATGAGGTAGGAATCCGATCGCCTTCTTAAAAGTTTCTTCTAGAGCTACTAAAAAACTTGCATTTACAAAATAGCTGATAAAAACATTCCTCTGGATTGTACAAGGCAGAAACAGGGACCACTGATAAGACATGGCATATGGTATTAACCAGACTTGGCTTCTTTCTCTTCGGCCTCATCATAGGCTGGACTCTCCTCCTGTTTAGTTTCTCCATTTTCCGCAGGTAAATCTTCTTTGTTTCTTGGTTAGCCACTTCAGCTTGTTTTCCCTTTGCTCCCCTTTCTCCTTTTGGTTGCACTTTCTTGTTTGAAGGCTTATCCTCCTCCTTTGGCCGAGCTGACGTTCCTCTTGGGCATCTTGGTGGTGCTGTGGCGCGCCGAGAGCCTTCTCGAAGCCTGGCTGCTGGCCGCTACCACTCCTCCTGCTGCCTGAGCTGCTGGGACCAGCGGTGGGGTCGCTTCTCAATAATACTGGATGTCCACAAAACAGTACAGCATGCCCTAGGTTATTTGAAGCCCAAAACTTTTCCAGCTAATTGCAAAGCAGTATGCAGATAGTATCTGTTAAGAGTAGCAACTAAAGGTAGCGTGAAGAGTAAAGTTGTGGTTTTTGGAATAATAGCTTATAGTCTCTATTAAAATTGGAAAATACCTATCACTTTAAAATATCACCAAAGAATGCACCCATTTTTTTCATGTCTAGGGATTTAACTTAGATTTTCTTCATAAAATAGGTAAGACAGCCAAATTATGACTTTCAAAAATTAAGGAAAAACTGCCTTTTGAAAGTCATTTGAGTGGATACCTTTTTTATTTGATATGAACTGAAATAGTTCCAGTTTAACAGAGATTCTTAGGGATCATGCATGTTTAGTTTTGCCAAATATAACTTCTGGCTTCTATTCTCTTAAAGCATTTAGTACTTTTTTTAGTGAAATTTTAAGAAACACTTAAAACTTTCCTACTTCGTATACTGTGTTAGTTAAATCTTAAAATTGAAATGTGGTACAAGTTTTATAGTCTGGCAACTACGTTGACCCAGACTATAATGTGTATTTATTACTATCCCCCTCCCATTTTTTTTTTGGCTTTGAAATGTTTGCATACTAATTTAGCTTAGAAACATGCCTGTGAAGGAACACGTTCTGCCAAAAAGTTGTCTATGGTTCTGAAATGCGAGATACCTTCATTTGACTTCAGTAGACTGAGGAAGTGACCTTTACACACTTGGTAGCATCAGGTACCCATCCCTGCCTGACATCTGTGAATGTGAGGAGTCCACAGCTTCCTTATGTCCTTCCCCACGTGGAGCCAAATGCACTTCTGGGTTTTGTTGGTAGGCGTCTGACTTGGGAGAAGAATATGGCAAGGACAAAGGAGAAGAAAGATGCCTGTTCTGAGAATAGCGTTTGTAGGGAATGGTGACATGCCACTTGCAGTTGGCTCAGGGCTGCTGCCACTAGAGGGGTTGGCACCATCAGGAATCTGCTCACAGTGGGGGCTGAATTGTGAGTTTCTCTGCTGGGCTTGGTTCATTTCCACCACTTTCACGATGTCTCTTCATACATCTCAAGCCACCCGTGGCTTTCTGGCCTCTCTCTCTACCCGCCTCCCTTGTCACATTTTCAAAATAGGGTGTTCCAGGCTTAAAGTCCCAAGTAAAACGCTTACTTTATTAGTGCTCTTCTGTCAACGGGAAGCCAAAGGAGAATTCACTATAATAAACACATTCTTTGAGTTCCGATAGGGTATTAGAATTTTACTAAAGGTAGCCTCTTTAGGGGAAATAGGGAAGAAATGACTTTAAAATGGTGTCACTTGATATATCAGACTGGTAAAAGGAATTATTTCAAAGCAGAGCTTACTTTTGAGACTAGCCTTGGTTACTGGAAACAAATCTATTTTCTAAAATGGCTAATTTTAAAGAATTTGCTTTTTCTTAAACTATATTACATAGAAATATCCAGTATTTCTATTTAGAGCGTTGACAGGTCAAAATGCTGCCCTTTAGTTATTGTGCAAAGTGCTGCTCCCTCAAAAGGTTTTTGATACTGTTTTGTGAACTGTTAGTTAAAATCTGAGTGTGGATATGGGTTTAACGTTCAATACAGTTTTTTAAAATATAATTGTCAATAAGAAATCTAGAGATGGGCTGTGTGCAAGAAACTCAACTGAACCTAATGGCCCTTGTAGCACCAAACTTGATGCCAAGTAAAAACCTAAAGTTACTAAGTTAATATATATATTTTTAGGAGGTACCGGGGATTGAACCCTGGACCTCGTACATGGGAAGCAGGTGCTCAACCACTTGAGCTACATCCGCTCCCCAATATTCATTTTAATAGTTTATTTTTTAAAAGATCTTAATAGAAGGATCAGTATTTTCATACCATAAACTTTAACTTGATTTATATCGTGTTTTATATTAGATGTGATTGAAATTTTTTAATATGGATGCAGCATATAAAACTTTATTTGAAATTTATAGTGCACACCAGCCTATTAAGGGTTCTGAGGAGTCTAGCTGTAAAGAATTCTAGCTGTAAAGAAAAGTGTTTACCTTTACACTGGATTTCCTAAATTTCTTTGGATGTGGAACCCTTTTTTCCCCCAGAAACTAACATCTCTAAGAACCCCCTGACTGAGGAACACCATTTCGGAACTCAGCTTGGGGTCAGGCAAGCTGGCCCTTTCTCTGGTTATATGGGGTTTATGAAATCACCTTGTGGGAGTGCATGGTATGCAAGGAGACCAGAAGCACCAGGCTGGTAAATCAACACTGTCAGCCCTTTCCCCTGATTTCAGCATAGCAAAGAAGTATTTTTGTGCCTTCTCTGGAGAAGGTCATTAGGTTTGCTCTCCATCATGTTGCACATGTCCTGGCTCTTCTACCCAGATGGCTGGTTGGCATAGAGCTCTCACAGGTCCTTTCAGGAAATGTGCAAGGGACTAAATCACCATTTGTACAAGAAAATAAGCTTTTTCAGAGCCACTAACTGAAAATACCAGTGCTGTTTTAAACTTTATGACAAACTCAAATGTTCTCTTTAAACCATTGTTTATTCTCATAAACTAACACTTTAACATTCTTTTTTTTTTTTAAAACAAAGAAATAAGATCAGAAAACAATTGACAAAATAAATCTAAAGATTTAACACCAAGAGTTGAGATTTTAAAACCTACAGGGGGAAAAAAAAAGTGTATAATTGATTTTAGTAGACTAACAACATTCTAATTAATAGAAGAAATCCAAGCATTTGGTTAGTCTATATGAGAATGTATAATTTCTATTTGGAATCTAATGCAGCCAAACAAAAAAAATCAACAGTGGGGAAACAGCAAGTATAACAAAGGATAATGTTTATATTTTTTAATACCTCATATAAGAAAATTGTCAAACCCCAGTTAAAAGAAGTGAATAAAGGAAAATCAGCTCATACAAGTGAGAGATTATTAATAAACAAACATGGGGAAATTATCGGCCATCAAAGGCATTAATTCCTTCAACTAATTATTGCACATCTGCACCTGTGCTTGGTGTTTCAGTGGTGAGGAAGATAGTATTGGTCCTTTGTATGTGGTGGGGGAAGGCCACGGGAATTGATGATGCCTGACATCATTATGAAAATAGTGATAATATGAAACAATGTTACGATAAGTGGCTACAGTTGCATTTGTGCTGCTGAATCAATTCTATAAAATAAGTAAGCATATGGATATTAGAGGAATATATATTAACATTTGTGTCATGTATATATACTTACTAGAAGAAATTTTACGATCCATTATATATTCTTTTTAAATTATCTTTTCCCTTTAGCTGACTGCACAGACTGTCTTGGAGCTTCTGTAGCAGAGACATGGCCTGACACCCTGATGACCCGTCTTCGGGCCCTTGGGTGACTGTCTGGTGCACCATGGAACTTAAAGTTTGGGTAGATGGAGTTCAGAGGATTGTTTGTGGGGTCACCGAAGTCACAACTTGCCAGGAGGTCGTCATAGCCTTAGCTCAAGCAATTGGTGAGTAATTGAACTCTCTGGGTGTCTGAGATAGAAGTACTTTATGCTTCCTTTTGTTTGGTTTTATTTGTTTTTTAAATATAGATTCCTAATGGGTTTTTTCCATTTGGCTCTGTAATACATTTCACAGGCACACTTTACTTGTTACCATTTTTTCCAGTTTAGGTAAATCTGTGATGAGGCTTGTTTTCTGGCTCCCCTGATTTTACTAATCTTGAGTCTGCACTACCTCTTCTCCCGTTGTTTACCCTAAACAATGATTTACGAAATTAATAGTATGCTTTCTTGAACCAAAACATAGATTCCTAGTTCTTAGAAACCCTCATTAGGATAAATCCCACCTAGTGTTTAGAGTTTTGCATTTTCTTTTCCAAAAATATTCAGCAGATTAACTAACATGGTTCTTCACTGGATAGATACTATGTACTTTTTAAAACTTACTATAAAGATGAATGTTTCTAGTGAAATCTCCTATACTGTTTCAACTTTTAAGCTTATCTTTACGTTCTATTTCATGCCTTAAATCCTTTTGTAACATGGAAAAGGCATAAACAACATCAGTAAAACCAGTAATTTGAGTTAAATGATAGATTTAAGGTGCAAATATAAACTTTAGCAAACGTATATTGCGAGAAAATTGCATGTTCAAAACCATAGATAATCAGTGTGCCTCTTTGAGTTCCTTATCAGAAGCTTGTTTTGTACCTTGCTGGTTTATTGTTGCATGTCAGGTTGGCTCAGGATTGAAACTAGTCACCCTCACTATGGTGTGTTAGCATTTGGGACTAATACTATATTTGGGGACTTTGGTTTAATTATTGAAGAAGTGAAAATTAAGGCATTTGTATTTTCATATTCTTCTCTACCAACTTACCTAGTAATTATCCCTTTTAAGAAGAGCCTCACATAATGTATTTGAATTAAAATATACAGCTTTTTTAAAAATTTACTGTGATTTATTTGCTTAGCGAACACTAGGATTAGCAAATGCCAAAACTAACTTTCTGTGTTACATTTGGGAATCAAGCCATGGTCTGTGCTAAAGCAACAATGAGTAGCTTATACAAAAGTGAAGGTAGTTGGGAGGTGACTTCAGCAAAAATAATTCTTCAGGTGACTGTGCCCTTTAGAAGCAGTGAAAAAAAAAAAAAAAAAAGTGGGCAGAATCAACTCCTAAAACTCTGCAAGACTAGAGAACAACTGAGCAAATGGGGGAGGGTGGTCTCAAACAGCAGGAGAGCCATGGGCAAGTTTACCTATGTAGACAGCAGCCCCCTTCTCATCTGCACGACAGTCTGTGTAACCACCCCGCAGCCTGACAGTCGGTGCGTCTAAATAAAAATATTGGGTGTCTTTGTACACCTGCCCCAGCTGGCTCCAAGGAAGAATGACACAGGGCACAGGTCTGGGCCCAATGGCCCAGAAGTTAATGGGGACAGAGAAACGGTACAAAAAAGGGGAGCAGAGCCAGTGCTAAAAGCTGGAGTGTAAAAGGTAGACCAGAGCATGGGAGTAGAGCTGTCCAAATTGCCAGAGGAAAACCTGTAATTAAGACAAAAGTACAGCCCAGGGCCCCAGAAGGAGAAGCTGGGGAGAAAAAGCCCTTTTTTGGAGGGGAATAGTTGCACATATTGGTGATTTTTTTTTTTAAGATTATAAAAGATAATACAAGTTTATTGTATAAAATTTGAAAACTATAAAAAACTATGAAGAACATAAAAAAAAAAAAAAATCAAGTCTCTCATTACATTTTCTGTTAAGTCAGAGCTGGGCTTGGATTCCTTTAAGAGGTTACCTGATATTTTCAAAACTTCTGCTTGGTCCTCTTAAAATGGGCTAGTGCTTCCCTGAGTTGCTGCTACCTCACAGGTCACTGTGTGGATCTAATACCTGTACGGCACCTGGCACAGCATGTTCACCTCCTGAACTGTGGCTGTTATTCCCCTTGAAGGAAATGCCCTTGGCTTTCTCAGAATATAGAGAACCCTGTTCAGCTGGGCCCATCCTTGGCATTATCTTAAAGAATCCTTACAAAGCCCAGAGACAGGTACTGTCATTGTCTTGGGGAATTCTTAAAAGCTACTGTGCATGCCCAAGGCAAGATGCAGGCTGAGAGAGACCTGAGAAGTACCTGTTTCCCATGGGTTGTTCTATAGGTTAAGTAGAAACAGAAACTGGGCTAAGCCCTGAAGAAGAGCCTCAACACAGAGCCAATCTGTTCTGAAATCCTAGATAAGAGGGAGAATCTGACTTCCAGAGGTAGCACATCAAAATAATCAAATGCCCAGACTTCAACAAAAGATCACAATGCATATGTGATGGTTTGGAGGTATGTATGCCCCATAAAACCATGTTCTTAAACTTAATCCATTCCTGGTGAAACCATTGTAAATAGGACTTCTTGATGAGGTGACTTCAGTTAAGATGTGGCCAATCTCAAGCAGCATGGGTCTTAATCCGATGACTGGAGTCATTATAAGTGGAATAAAATTCAGACAGAAAGAAAGCCACAGGAAACAAAAAACTGGTGGTCAACAGAACCAGGAAGAGAAGGGAGAGGCTGCCATATGCATTGCCCATGTGACAGAGGAGCCCAGGACCAAGGATCACCAGCAGCCATCCCAAGAAGGGGAGAAAGCATCGGCTTAATGTTGCCTTGATTTGGACTTTCTCTTAGCCTCTAAACTGTGAGTTAATAAATTCCCATTGTTTAAGCCAACCCATTGCATGATATTTGCTTGAACAGCCAAGGAATCTAAAACAGCATACAAAGAAACAGGAAGAGATGGTCCATTCAAAAAACCAAAATAAAACGAGAAAAAGCACAGTTATTGGAACAACTAATCAAAGACATTAATTCAGTTCTAAATAAATTCAATGAGATAAAGGGAAATATGCACATATAACTAAAAGAAATCAAGAAGATGATGTTGAACAGAAGGAGGAAATAGGAATTTTGAAAAGGAACCAAACTGAACTTTGAGAAATGAGAAACACAATAATGGAAATTAAACATACCCTAGAGGGGTTCAACAGCAGCTTTGAAGAGCCAGAAGAATCAGTGAACTAGAAGACAGGATAATTGAAATCATTCTGAAGAGTAGAAAGGAAAAAAAAAAATGAAAACAAGTGAGCAGGCCTATGGGACAACATGAAAGTGTGTCAATATATGTTTTATGGAAGTTGCAGAAGGAGAAGAGAAAGGGGCAGAAAAAGTATTTAAATAATGGCTGAAATCTTCCCAAATATGACAAAAGAAATGAAAATACACATTCAAGAAGCCCAAGGAACTCCAAACAGCATAAATGCAATAGACCTACTCTGAGATATATCATTATCAAAATGTCAGTTGCCAGAGACAAAGAGAAAATTTTGAAAGCAGCAAGAGTAAAGTTACTTGTCACATACAAGGGATCCTCAGAGGTTAAGTGCTGATTTCTCATCAGAAACCATGGAGGTGAGAAGCAAAGGAATGATATATTTAAAGTGGGACAAAAGAGAAAAACTATCAGCCATGAATTCTGTATCCAGCAAAATTGTTTTAGTTTCCTGGCTGCTAAAACAAATACCATACAATGGTTTGTCAAGGTCTTCTGGCTGGCCAGCAATCTTTGGGGTTCCTTGGCTCTTCCATCACAAGGCAGTGTGTGGTGGCATCTTATTCTTTCTCTTCAATTGACTTCCAGCTCCCTGTGGCCTCTCTCTCCACCTGACTTTCACTCTGTTTATAAAAGACTCCAGTAATCCGGATTAAGTCCCAACCTGTTTTGTTTGGGCCACACCCTAACTGAAGTAACATCTTAGAGATATAATTCATAATGGGTCCACATCTACCAGACTGCTGACCAAGAACATGTTCAAACAAGGATACACAATTCAGTTCACCACACTGTCCTTTGAAAATGAGGGAGAGTTTTAAGACATTCCCATGTAAACAAAAGCTGAAGGAGTTTGTCACCACTAGACGTGCCCTACAAGAAATGCTAGAGGGAGTTCTCAGGTTCAAAGGAAAGGACAGATATAGCTTGCACTCATATGAAGAAGCCATATGAAGAAATAAAGATCTCTAATAAATGGAACTACATGGATAAACACAAATTTTTGTATTATTGTAGTCTCAATATGTAACTCTACTTTTTATTTTTCACAAGATATAGAATACAATTGCAGGGAGCAGATGTAGCTCAGTGGTTGAGCACCTGCTTCCCATGAACGAGGTCCTGGGTTCAATCCCCATTACCTCCTTAAAAAAAAAAAAAAATACAATTACATAAGAAATAATCATATTTCTGTGTTATTGGGCACACAACATAAAAGAGGTCATGTGTGACAAAACAACATAAAGCCAGAGGATGGAGAGATAAAGGAGCAGAGATGGTGTATGCTATTGAAGGTAAATTGGTATCACTTCAAAAGTCTGTAACAGGATGTGAAATAGAAACCTCATGGTAACCACAGAGAAAGTATCTAAAATAGATGCAGAAAAGAAAATAAGGGTATCAATCTGTTTCACTACAAAAGATGAATATACACAAAAGAAGGCTGCAATGGATGAAATGAAGGACAGTGAAGGCATAAGGCATACAAGAAACAGGCAAAATATCTGAAGTCAGTCCCGCCTTATCATAATTACTTTGAATGTAAAATGGACTAAACTCCCCATAAAAAAGTATGATCCAACTGTATGTTGTTTACTGGAGACTCACTCACTAGACACAGACACAAATAGGACAGAAATGAAAGAATGGGGAAAAAATACCATATGCAAATTGTAACCAAAAGAGAGATGGGGTAGTTATACTAATATTGGACAAAATTGACTTTAAGTCAAAGTCTGTTATAAGACACAAAGAAAGACACTATATATAATAAGAGTCAGTTCACCAAGAATATAGAGCAATTATAAACATATACGGGGAAGCGGGTGTGGCTCAATCGATAGAGCTCCTGTTTACCATATGGGAGGCCCCGGGTTCACTTCCCGGCGCCTCCTTGTGAGGGCAGGCCGGCCCGTGCGGCGCGGTGGGCTGATGCAGTGGGACCTCACAGCAAGGGGGAGATAAGCAGACACGGAAAAAGACACAGCAAATGGACACAGCAAACGCAAGCAGCAAGGGGGGTATAAATAAATAAAGAAAGAAAGAAATCTTTAAATAAATAAATAAACAAACATATATGCACAGTATTATTCCACAAAAGGGGTGCTAATGCAAAGTACCAGAAATCTGTTGGCTTTTATAAACGGTATTAATTTGGGGTAAAAGCTTACAGTTACAGGCCCTTAAGAGTCCAACTCAGGGTTGCTTTCTTACCAAAGTCAGTTGAAACAGGATGGTCACTGTCACCAATCTCTGGCTGGCCTCTGCCTTCCCCTCTGGGCTTCCTCTTTCCTCTTGAGGCTCCATACTTAAGTGAAGTCCTCTTTCTCCTGGCATAGGGCTTGTTTCTTTCTGGGCCTCCTGTATCAGTCCCGACTCTCTTCCCAAGGTCAGCTGTAGCTATCCAGGCACAATGGCCCATCTCTCCCTGGGACTTCAGGTCTTTGAGCCTTCTCCTTGCAGTCACATAGCAGTATCAAAGATGACAGAGGGGAAGCGGCCATGGCTCAAGCGACTGAGCTCCCGCCTACCACACGGGAGGTCTCAGGTTCAGTTCCTGGTGCCTCCTAAAGACGACGAGCAGGACAGCGAGCTGACACAATGGGCAGGTGCGGCAAGCTGACACAACAAAGCAGGGAGCAGAGGGGGCTCAAGCGATTAGGCGCCTCCCTTCCACATCAGAGGTCCTGGATTCGGCTCCCCGTGCATCCTAGAAAAACAAGGAAGACGAACAGACACAGCAAGTGCAAACAAAGTCCCCTCAACAGAATTTAATACAATCAAAGGTTACCATATACAGAGGAGTATATTAGTTTACAAACATAATCTTTCTCTTTTTGAGATCTATAAATAATCTCAAACTGCCACACATGCCTAATCACAGAGCTTCAAAATATATGAAGCAAACATTGACGAAAGTGAAGGGAGAAATACAGGTCTACATAGTAGCTGGAGACATCAATGCACCACTTTCAATAGTGGGCAGAACATCTAACAAGATCCATAAAGAACAGGGCTTGCCCAGCACTATTAACGAACCGGCGCTGACACACATGTACACAGCATTCTGCCACCAACAGCAGAGTGCACGCTCTTAGATGCACGTGGATCGTACACACCACACGTTAGGCCGCAAAAGAGACTCAGTCCATTTTAAAACATCAAAACTATACAAAGTATCTTCTCTGACCACAGTGAAATGAAGCTAGAAACAGAAGGAAAACTTAACAAATATGTGGAAATTAAACCACACACTCTTAGCCAGTGAGTCAAAGAATAAATCACAAGGGAAATTAGAAAATATCTTGAGACAAATGAAAACAAAACACAACATACCAAATTTATGGGCTATGGCAGTGCTCAGAAGGAAATTTATCACTATGAATGCCTCTATTTAAAATAAAAAAGAATGCAAATCAATAACCTAACTTCACATCTAAAAAACTAAAAAAAGAAGAATTCAACCTAAATTTTAGTATAAGGAAAGAAAAAATAAAGATTAGAGTGAAGGTAAATAAAATAAAACATTAAAAAAAAAATTGAGAGAATTGATAAAACCAAGTCAGTTCTTTGAAAAGATCTTTAAAATTGACAAGCCTTTATCTAGACCGACAAAAAAAGAACACACAATAACCAAAATCCAAAATGAAAAGTGTAGAGCATTACTATGGATCTTGCAGAAATTACCAGGAGTATAAGAATATATGAAGAACTTTCCTTCAACAAATTAGATAATCAGAAGAAATGGACAAATTCCTTGAAATACACAACTTACCAAAACTGACTCAAGAATAGAAGATCGCCACAGACTAACAGCAAGTAAAGAGATCGAATCAGTAATCAAAAACCTCCCAACACTGTATAACATAGTGAAACCTCATGTAAAATACAAATACAGGTGCTATTTCATATATGACTGTTTTTACAAAATATAAATGCAAATAAACTAGAGAGATGGAAACAGAATAGCAGCTATGTATGGCAGGGGAATCAGAGAGAGACTGAGAGGTGATGAGTTTTTATGTATCAATAAAATTGGTTTAAAAAAAAAAAACCTAACTAAGAAAATCCCAGGGCCGCACTGTTGAGTTCTACCAAACATTTAGAGAGGAATTATCACCAGTGCTTCTCAAACTTTTCCAAAAAATTGAAGAGGAAGGAACTCTTCCTATGAGGCCAACATTACCCTAATAACAAAGCCAGATAAAGACATCATGAGAAAGAAAGCTATAAACCAATTTCCCTCCTGATGATAAATGCAAGAATCTTCAATAAAATAGCAAATTGACTCCAACTGCATATTAAAGAGGTATCTCACAGGAATGCAAGGGTTGTTCAACATATGAAAAGCAATGAAATACACCACATTAACGGAATAAAGGGGGAGCATCACATGATTATCTCAGTTGATATAGAAAAGCCATGTGACAAAATCAGTGCCCTTTCGTGTTAATCACTCAGAGAAACAGCAACAGAAGGTAGCTTCCTCCACATGTGATAAAGAGCATATATGGAAAACCCACATTAAACTCAGTGGTGAAAGACTTAAAGCCTCCTCCCTGAGTGCACAAACAAGACAAGGACATCTGATTTCATCACTTTTAATCAACATTGTGCTAGAAGTCCTTGCAAGAGCAATTAGACCAAAAAAAAAAAAAAAAAAAATCAAAGTCAACCAAAGAACTAAAACTCTATTCACATATATGATCCTTTTACATATCCTCAAGAAATCCTCAAGAAAACTGCTTAAACCAAAAAATGCAGCAAAGTCTCAGGCTAGTAGATCAACATACAAAAATCACTTGTTTCTATATACTAGCAAAGAATATTCTGAAATAGACATTAAAAAACAATTCCATTCACAATAACTCCTACAAGAATAAAACACCTAGGAATAAATTTAACCAATGGGATTAAGGACATGTACACTGAAAACTATGAAACACTGATAAAAGAAGGACATTCCGCATTCATGGATTGGAAGATTAAATATTGTTAAGATGTCATTTCTATCCAAAGCAGCTTACAGATTGAATGCAATCACAATCAAAATTCCAAC
This sequence comes from Cabassous unicinctus, assembly GCA_029593785.1. Classification (NCBI taxonomy): domain Eukaryota; kingdom Metazoa; phylum Chordata; class Mammalia; order Cingulata; family Chlamyphoridae; genus Cabassous; species Cabassous unicinctus. The sequence goes on along the minus strand of JAQZBX010033354.1, from coordinate 3,907 downwards.
AGCTTTCTTTACAGAAATGGAAAAGCCAATCATCAAATTTACATGGAAGAGCAAGGGGCCCAAGTAGCCAAAACCACTTTGAAAAGGAAAAATGAAGTTAGAGGACTCACCCTTCCTGATTTTAAAACTCATTACAAAGCTACAGTAATCAAAATGGCAGAGTACTGGCACAAGGACAGACCTGTAGACCAATGGAATTGAGTTGAGAGTTCAGGAAAAACTCTCACTCCTTTGGCCAGTTGATTTTTGGCAACAGTGCCAAGTCCACTCAATGGAGAAGGAGTGGCCTCTTCAACAAATGATACTGGGAAAACTGGATATTCATATGTAAAAGAACAAAGGTGGAGCCCTACCTCCTTACACAAAAATTAACTCTAAATGTATCAAGGATTTAAACATGAGAGCCAAAACCATAAAATAAAACCCTTTGAAGAAAATATCAGAGTAAACCTTCATAAACTTGGTTTTTGGTAGGAATTTCTTAGATGTGACACCAAAAGCACAAGCAACAAAAGAAAATAATAGATAAAAAGGTTTTCTATGTTAAATGACTATCAGAAAATAAAAAGGCAGCCTACAGAATGGGAGAAAATAATTGCTACTCATCTGATAAGGGTTTTAATATCCATGACAACTCAACCAAAAAAGAACAAACAACCCAGTTAAAAGGACTTGAATAGCCATTTCTCCAAAGAATAAATACACATGGCCAATTAAGCACAACTATAAAAAGCTGTTCAACACCATTGGTCATCAGGGAAATGCACACCAAAACCACGAGACCACACACAAAAAGATGGTTATTATTAAAAGAAAAAAGAAACAAAAGTGTTGGCAAAGATGCAGAAAGATTGGAACCCTTAAACATTGTTGGTGGCACTGGAAAATGGTAGAGCCACGGTGAACATCAGGTTTGGAGGCTGAACATAGAATTACTATGTGACCTGACAGTTCTGCTTTGGGGTACATATTAAAAGAATTGAAAGAGACTTGAACAGATATTTGTACCCCAGTGTTTATAGCAGCATCATTCACAATAGGCAAAAAGTGTAGGCAACCCAAGTGCCCATCAAAGACAGATGAATGGATAAACAAAACTTGGTATATACACACAATGGGATAATATTCATCTGTAAAAAGAAATGAAGTTCTGATACATGCTATAATATGGATGAACCTTGAAGACGTTATGTTGGGGAATCAAAGCCAGACACAAAAAAGACAAATACTGTATCTCTCTTATATGAAATACCTAGAATAGACAAATTCATAGAGACAGACAGAGGTTACCAAGGCCTGGGGTGAGGGTGAGAGGAGGTGACGGGTAGGGAATTACTGCATAATGGGTACAGAGTTTTTCTTTGAGGTGACGAAAAAGTTTGGGTAATGGATTATGGTGATGGTAGCACAATATTGTGAATGTAATTAATACTACCGAATTACACACTCAAAAGTAGATAAAATGGGGAATTTTGAGTTGTATGTCTGTTACTACAATATAAAGTTTTTAAAAAACGTCAGTGTAGTCAAGTAAGGCAGTCAGCTGCATCTGTCCATACGTATGGGAACCACAATTTCTATACAGAATTTTAAGGGTGTCAAGTATATGTAAAAAGTATACCTCTTTGTGAACAAATTTCAAAAGTTTTATCTGAACTTACGTCCATTTTTGCTTTCTAAATAGTCCAACCCAAGGCCTCTTTGGAAAACTTGACAGCTTGAATGCAGACAGTGTGGTACTCTTCCAGACCTGGCTAAGCAGCCTGCCTCTGCCGCATTCTGGCCTGTGTCTGCGTCTGTTCTCCCTCCCTGGGGTTTTCCCCACCCAGCACTGCCACCGCTTACTGGGTCTCTGCTCCCGTGTTCTCTGGTCACAGAGCTCCTCCCTGACCTCATTTTTCTCTGTGGCACGTACCCCACCCAGCATATTAGATACGAGCCACAATCCCTTATCCGCACTTTTTTTTTTTTTTTTTGACGGGCCAGGGATTGAACCCGGGACCTCATATGTGGAAAGCCAGCGCTCAACCACTGAGCCACATCTGCTCCCCATGCTACATTTTTTAAATTGAAAATATTCTGGATTTTCAACACATCTGACCTTAAATGTGTCAGATAATGGATAGTAGACTCATAAACATTTATTTGTATATTTTGTCTCCTGCCACAAATTTTTAGTTTTTATTCCTATAGCTTAAAGTCATGCAGTAGGCACTCAATGCATATTTGTGAGTAATGAACACATTTTTAAAAGTTGTTTTCCTTATACCAGAAGCTGAACTAGGTGACCACCAATGCTGCCTCCATCTCTAACATATTATCCTTTAGAAGATAAAATACATCTTTACCATCACATTTAACTCCTAATTTCAAGTGTAAAATAATCAGTTTTTTAAATTTACAAGTTTGCCAATTTTTGTATCTGTTTAAAATATGTTTCCTCATTATAGAGTATTTTGAAATTTAGAAAATCGCAAAGCAGGAAAAAGGCTCTCTCACGATCCTCCCTCTATACGTAACACTTAATAAACTATGTGTTTCTATGTACCTATATATGAGCTTTCTAAAAAAAGAATGCTCTTCATAAAGTTTGGTTTTCCCTTTACTGTATTGTGAATTGATTTCCCATGTCATCCTCACAGCCATCCCAAAAGGAAGGCACTTTTATCCCCACCGTACAGCTGACCAGACTGAGATGCAGAGTGGGTCCCTAGCTCGCCCAAGCTACGGAACTAGGAAGGTAGAGCTTTGGGATTCAAACCCCAGTGGTCTGATTCCAGAGCCCAGTTCTTAGTGACTGTGCTACTATGCTAAAAATTAAATTTCTGATTGGATTACTTTGAAACAAGAAACAAAAATTCTGAGCATTACTACACCATGTTGTTTTTCTTATAGGTAAGGTCCTCTGAAATTTTTATATTTACAAGAATAGTCTAATCACCCTTAATTCTAAGCAATTTATTTTCTGCATCTATAAAAGATTATTTTAAGGAACATCGAGATGTTACAGCATTCATCAGGATGGGTTAAATTATGCCACATTAATAAACTATTCCCAAATATTAGTGGCCAGTAGAGATAAATGTTTAGCTATTGTTTTGGTTAACATTGTTTACATAAAGTAACCAGCACAAGACCTAATAGAAGGTACTTAATGAATGTTTTCATTATTTTTAGTAACAAGTTTGTCATATAACCCTAAATAGTCCCTAAGTCAATATTAAGTAATTCTATGATTACATGACACATTCACCAACATACTGGGAAAATATATTGTGGATGATTCAACTAGCAGTTGCATACACAGCTGGCTGACAGGTTTACTCAGAGATGATCTTTTTTTACATTGCTGCCATCATAAGATAAATATTCTATGGTAATTATTATCTTTATTTTCACTAGGGACTTGAATAGTATAGCAGAAAATTCATTGATAAATTTGCATAATAGATGTATATCATTGGGAAATTGCTTAAATTTCTTTAAGCTTTGATTCTTTCACAGGTAAAATGAGAATCATAAACCTATTTTTCTTGACTCAGAGAACCAATTAAGATAATATAGGTGAAAGTATCAAAAGCATTTTACGGACTATAAAATGGTACAATGTAAATTCTGTTCCTTAAATCAATGTTCATTGTAAGAATTCTAAGTCATAATGGAAAGGATTAGTTATGTACACTAGAATCTGCTTAAGAATCCTTGAATGTATGAGGTTTTTTTATTTTTTTTCATCAAAATATTTATGATAAAGCTCAAGGAACCAAGTGGGATTACTTCCTGGAATGCAAGCCTGGTTCTACATTTAAAAAAACAAACAAAAAAAAATCAACGTAATACACCACATTAACAGATTGAAGGAAAAAAACCACATGATCATATCAGTTGATGCAGAAAAGGTGTTCAA
>JAQZBX010033353.1:0-25463 GCA_029593785.1 Cabassous unicinctus | reverse complement strand
TGAGCCATGTCTTCTATTTTCTTAGTATGGCTCGTAATTTTTTGTTGGTGTTTAGGCATCTGGTAGGTTGTATTTTACTTAGATGCTCTATCTCTTTCTCTTTTATAGGGTTCTAGTGGCAGGAGGCTGTGAATTATCACAGCTCTTTGATTTGTGGCTCACCCTTGATTGTTAGAATTGTCCTGCTGGTTGCTCAAAATTGGGCACTGGACTCAGTAATTGGTTGTAGAGTCATTTCCTAGGGCTTTGGGCAGGGAGGCTATAGAGGCCAGGAAAGCTTCTCCTATTTAATTTTCTTATGTGCACTTCCTTGGTCTGCCAGGAGATGGCGCTCATTGGCAGCTCTCAATTCAATGCCTATTCGGACTGTATTTGTTGTGACACAGACCAGATCAATGTGATAGAGCTTCCTGTCTGGGGACTAAGAATCTTGTAATTTTAACTTTCGGAGACAGTTCTCCAGCCTTCTCTGGCAGCCCCCTCCCTTTTCCCAGCTGGGAAATATTTCCTCTCCCCTCTGAATCCTCCACAATCAGTCCCTGTTAGTAAAAGAGGAGATTGGGAGATTTGAATATCTTTAACCCCTTGCAGGCTCCAAGGCAAACAATGGCACAGCCCCACCCAGCCTGGACTGGCTCTCGGGACAGGGCAGACCAAACCTGGGAGTCAAAAGCAGGGTGTCAGCCCCAGGCTCTCTCTCCCCTCTCCTATGGAGTCCTCAACAGTTAGTCCAGGCTATAAGAGAGGGAGATTGCGAGGGTCAAATTTCTCCAGTTCTTCCTAGGCTCCCAGGGCAAACTGCCGTGTGGAGGGGTCTGTGGGGCTCCACAGCCCAAATTTGCACCTCAGAACCCGAGTCAGCCTAAGGCTGTGTCCCTCTCTCTCCCCTTTCTGAGAGTGTTAGATCCCTGGAGCCCCCTTTGTCTGTAGTCGCAGGCCCAGAGGCCTGAGAATTCTAAAGAGTGTGGGGGAGGGTGCCGGCAGCAGCCACCGCTGCTGATTAAAAACTCACAGTTCTGGTTCTGTCATCGTGATTTCTCTCTTTTGTCCCTCTCTCCTCTCGGTGGTGTGCAGTCTTCCCCTGCTGTCCTAAACCCTAGAAGATCTATTTTGGGTCTGTTTCAGCCTGTTCTCTAGCTATTTTTCTGGAGAAGAGATTCCTGTGTGTTACTAGTCAGCCATCTTCCTGGAAGTCTCACCTTAAATTTTAATTAAACACAGAATACTCAAACCTCTCATATTTTAGAAAGCGTTCATGATGTTATTAAATAAATTTAAAATAAACTTTGGAAAATATGAAAACACTAGACTATTTGCATGGTCCCTTTTTTATCCCTATGTATATCAGTACATGTTATATTTTATGTAAGATTTGGTCTTGAGTATTTTTAAGATGAAATAAAAGCATTAGTTTTTATTTGCACATTATTGATGTTATATAATAATAGCAAAAAAGGATTATATTTACTGAGCACATACTGAATGCCAGACAATATTTGAAGTGCTTTAGGTATGTAATTAAAATAGTGTATCTCTACAAGATAATTCTTAGGTAGGTTCTTAAAATATCTAAAATTTAATCTTAGCTAAAGGAAAGCCTCCCACCTATTTGTTCAGAAATGTCTTAAGATTTATCCTCTAATTTTCTCTATGTAAAGTAAGTTGAATCATGTCACTTTGCTTCCAAAAACCTACACATCTTCCCATTCCACTTAGAGCAAAAATCAAAACATTATATACGCCTACAGATCCAACATGATCTTGCCCCTCTTCCTTTTTGGTATGAAAACATCGTAATAGAGGATGGTGAAAAAAAAATTAAACTAATTAATGGATACTCCTGTGTTTAGAGAGAGACCAATAATACCCAGAAAAAAAATTTTTAAAAAAATTTTAAAAGAATTTTAAGTAAAAATTCTGCATCCCTGTAATGACAGTTGCCTGGAGTTCTCCCTTTTCTGCATGACTCTAATGAGAACATTTTTCACCTCTTTGTTCCTAAGGCTATACATGAGTGGATTCAGCATGAAGATCACCATAGTATAAAACACAGAGGCCACTTGATCCTTTCCCAAGGAGTAGAACTTCTTGGGTTTCAAATAAGTAAAAATCATTGTGCCATAAAAGATAATGACTCCCAGGATGTGGGAGGCACAAGCAGAGAAGGCTTTATGCTTTCCTGAAGTGGAATTAATTTTCAGGATAGTAGAAAGAAGAGCCTTGTAGGACACAAAGATTGTGATTAGAGACACCATTACGTTTGAGCTAGTGAGAATGAGTATCAAGATTTCAGTGTCACGAGTGTCAGTGCAGGACAGGGCTAAAATTGGGTTTAAGACACAGAAAAAGTAATAGATTACTTTGGAGTTGCAGAAATTCAAACTGTTCATGTGAAAAGCATTGACCATGGAGTCAATAAAGCCAATCACTTAGCACCCAGTGATGAGGTTGCGGCAGAGTCTTGTGAACATAATAACTAGGTAGTTAAGAGGATTGCAGATAGGTACATAGCGGTCATAAGCCATAGAAGCAAGAAGGTAAAATTCAGTGACACCCAAGAAGACAAAAAGTGCATCTGTCTGAAGCAGCCCTTGAATGAAATATATTTTTTGGAAGTCAGTAAGTTCTCTAAGGTTTTAGGTATAATGACCATTGAGTAACTGAGGTCAAGGAATGACTGAAGAAAAAGTACATGGGAGTGTGAAGTTGGAGATCCAGGCTAGTTATCAGTATCATCCCTGCATTTTCTAGCATAGTAATCAGGTATATCATGAAAAGTAACATAAAGAGAACACACCGGATATTTTCAGAGTCTGTCAATCCCATAAGGATGAAGTCAGGCACATTTGTGTTATTCCTTTTTCCCGTAGTGTTTAACTCTTGTCAACTGTTGAGAAATCAAAGGTGATAATTAGCATGAATTACTTCAAAACTGTTTTTGTGCATATAAATGATGTGGCATTTTTTAAAAATTAGTTTAGTGTATCTAGAAATTCATAATAAAAAGTAGTTTACAAAATCTGACTGAAAAAATCTTTGTTTGACTGCCAAATAAGTATTAGGTATAATTCAACATTTGGATGTTATATATTATAATAGAAGCACATATATAATGCATAATTGGAATGAACTTAGCACTACTATAAATACCTCCTTTTATTAACAAATTTATTCAGATGAAAATGTTATTTATCATAGGTATTATTGCACACATTTTAAAAATGAAAAAAAGTGCACAGAAAGTTAAGTAACTTATAGAGTCAAATTCACTGTTGACCCTGTGATTCTACCAAGATTGATTGATCCAGAGATCAGGATCATGAGTCTATATTCCTACTTATAAGTAATTTCATAAGAACAGAAATAACTGCTAGATAAATAATAAGAAATGACAGAGTTTAATGCATATACAATATTATATAATAAAAATGCCAGATCATAAATTGAATCCTTAGACCACATTACTGGTGTACATTAATTTTATAGACCATATATTACTCTTAAAATTTAGAAAACATGTTCTTATTTTATAATTTAAATCAAATTTATCCCAAGATTATATTTTTATTATATGTATATTACTGATTCTATCAATTCTATGTTTGAATTTCTACAACCCGGCATTATTAGGTAAGGCCTAAATAATATATATACACACACACACACTTACATATATTTATTTATATATATGCATGTTCTTCTAAAACTATCCCCATTTTTTTGAGATAAACTAAAACACTCTACCTTTGAGAACAATGTTTTCTACCACCATTATCACTCCAGAAATTTGTCAACCTCAAGTTTTTCTCACAAATAAAACAGGTAAACACTTTAAGGAGCCTGAAATTTCTGCAATATGATATTTGCTATCTTTGAGATAACTTCTTTTTTCATGCATGAATTTTTGTTTTCTTTTGAGGTAAAATAAATTAATCTAAAGTTTTTGTTCAGGTCCTGGTCAAATGGAAAGTTCACCTGGAAATTATGTCTCACAAGTATACCAGGGAAATACTGTGAACACAGAGCCAGAGACCCCCTTGCCTTTCACACTGACAATACCATGACACCTCTTCCCTGAGGATTGCTGGTGATGTACCATTACATCATCCCTGGTACCAATCTCCAAGGAAGATTGCTTGACATGTTCCAAAGACTAATGCATCCATGTTAAGTTTGTTTCAGAGAGTTTCTTACCTCTAAAAGCCATAAAATTTTGAGTCTCATTTTTTGGTATTTTTTTGATACTCTAACTGATGAGTGGATAAAAGAGAAGGTATTTTTAAAGAAATAATGTATCTTTGGGTGACAAACCAGAATATTAACCACCAAAGATGGAATAGCACATTTTTCAAAATGAAATATTTTTTTATTTAAAAGTATGAAACAATCATATGGAATAAACATTTTTATTATGAAGAAAATTGAATACAACAAAATTCCAAAGAATAAAATCAAAATCATTCATAAATGTTTACTTTTGCTGTATTTTCTACCAATTATTTTCCTTTGTGGATACAATGCATATTTATATGTATATTTGTTTATATAATTTTTATCACATTATATATTCAGTAACATCCTCATTTTATTATTAAATATATTTTTAATTAACAACTTTATTTCAAATTCACAAAAATAAAAGACCAGAAACAGGCAGCTCAACAGGTTATGGAAACATTACTCTTAAACAGTTCTTTCTTTAGGCACTTTTATCTCATCCAATTTCAACTGCTAGCTCAGTTGTTCCTTTAGTGTTCAGAAAGATACACAGATAAACACAGATTCATCAAATGACATTATTAAGGTCTCCTTATTAATGAAAAGAGTATGAAGAAGTGAAAAAAGTACTTAATCATTTGATATAGTTATCAAACGATTAAGCAGCTTGGCAGCTTGGCAGTTTGATATAGTTATGAATTTCAAAAATAGATATTGGATTATGCTTGTAAACTGGTCTGTTAATCTGGGCAAGATTAAGTTGTGATTAGGGTGTTGACTGGACCATGTCAGTAGGGCGTTGAGCCCCACCCCTTGGTGGGTGGGGAATCAAATATAAAAGTCATGGCAAAGGACAGAGTTGGAGTAGTTTTGAGTTGGAGTTCTCATGTTGGAGTTTTGATGTTGGAGCCCGGGAAGGTGAGCAGATGGAGGAGCTTGGTCGTGAGGAAGGAGAGAAGGCCCCAGGAAAAGAGATGAGCCTTTCACCTGACAGTTCACAGCTGGCCTTGTGGAGAGAAGCAGAGCCTAGAGAGCCTCATAGTCTACAGCTGACCTTGTGGAGGGAACAGAGGAGCTAAGCCCAGAGAGAAACAGAGCCCCAGGAAGAAAGGAACCCAGGAAGCCTAAACCCTGGCAAACATCAGCAGCTGCCTTGCTTCAACACATGGCAATGGACTTTGGTGAGAGAAAAAACTTGTGCTTTATGGCCTGGTAACTGTAAGCTTTTACCCCAAATAAAAACCCTTTATAAAAACCAACCAATTTCTGGTATTTTGTATCAGCACCCCTTGGCTGACTAATACAATCATATTCATAGCTCACAAAACCAAACCCCATATTCTTTTTTTTTTACCTTTAGAATTAATATAGTACCAACTCTGCTTTTGCTACAAAGACATTACAATGTTGTTGTTAACTATAGTCCATAAATTATATTAGTTATAAATTTCCCATATATCACCACATGGTTATATCCTTGTAGTAGAACATTCCTGTATTTACATTATTAAACACAGTCCTCATCTACTTCCAAAATCATTGTTATACATTCCCCATATAATCCTCCCACTGTCCTCCAACTTACATTAATCTTCCTACACTACTTGTTTCAGCCACAATCACACCCATAAATCAACAGTGATTGTTACATTCCTTATGTGTAACCATCATGTCCTTGATGGTAAACTTGAGTATATTATGTTGAGTGAAATAAGCCAGACACAAAAGGATGAATATTGTATGGTCTTACTGATATGAACTAAATACAATGAGTGGGCTCATAGGGTTGAACTATGAAGTGTAGGTTGGTGGGAAATGGAATGTGGGGTGAGAAAGGGGATAATTTGCTGAATATATGTAGAATGTTTAATAAGATCAAATGTAAATATGTAGTAATGGATGGACTTGATGGTAATACATTATTATTAAATATTTAAATAAATATTGACCTATGTTAAACGTATGTAATACCAAAATTTCATATATTTTGCATTGGCTGATGTGTATAACAAACTTCTTTCTATGAGTTTGCACTGGCTGACTAATGGGCACTTTTGAGGCATTTCAAGGAAAATATGGTGGAATTTCTCCTGTTAATTTTGGCAGTGTCACCTAATTCATTTGTCTAGTAGATATATTGTTGTAGTCAGATACAACAATGTTTGTGAAACCCATTTTATTATTTTAGCATATTAACTTTTATTAAATTAAAAACATGAGAGAAGAACATAAAAATCAGTGCTGAGATAAGTAAATATTTTAAAATAAATATAACAGTGAAAGCTCACTTCCTCCATATATAACCAGGTAAATTGCTTTCTTATGAATATTGCACTAATGAACAATAATGAGAAACATTTATGTAGATTTAAAAGCAACTCAATTTACAATAAAAACTATTCACACTCTGAAATATCAGGAGAGAATTTGATGGCATGGATCAAGGAGTTATAAAATGATATATATTTGATAAGCTTTTTAAAGCTCAATTTTTTGAGCTTTTAAAGCATAATTTTCTTCATCAAAATTAAAAAAAAATTTAAAAGCACAATTCTCTTTATCAAAAATTCAGTGATACTGAGATAAGCTTAATTGGTTATTTAAAAGCCAAAATCAATTTATTTCACAATTGGAGATCTCAGGATTTAAGCCATATGGGAAACTAGTGGAGATTATGTCATTTTCACCCTCAATAGGATCTGCTTGCTCCTTGCAAAATAACCAAGACAGAGTATTTCTTCCCAACACTGAAGTAATTTTTTTATAACCATTAAGTGTACTTTCAAATAATATAAGTAAAAGTTGAAGATAGAATAACTTACAAAACTAATTTTATAACAATTCTTTTTTGTTGAATTCTTATTGCTGGGATGGCAATATATCTCCTCTAATAGTCAAATAAATATGACAGAAGATGAATGAAAACAGAAAGGAAACATGACTTCTTTGTCCTACTTTTCAACAAAATTAGAACTTTATCCCTGACAATTATTCACTTGTATCATTTTAGAAAAATTTTATTCCTTTTTTTAATTTGTTGAACTTTGTTTTATGTGTTTTGAAGCTCTGTTAAGGAATTTATGAATTTTTTGAAAAATTGGGTCTTTTGTTATTTTATATTGTCCTTCCTATCTCTGGAATATAGAGGTCTACTTTTTCTAACAGTAGTGTTTCAACTGTAGTATTTATATGCTTATATTTACAGATATATGTTTGTATATCCTATTATTATTCACCTATTATATACATCACATACCTGGTCTTACATTTTAATAGAGTCAATTACTGTGAAAAAATATTATATATACATATAAAGCTATTTTAAAATCCTTGGGTGTTAACTCATATGTGGGAAGTTGCCCTCGGCATCTGCTTTATCATGGCCATTCTTAGAACTAACACCATCTCCTCTTATATTTTATTTGGGCACTCCCACTTTGGGCGTTTGGCCAAATGTCATTGCGCATGTCCCGCACTAAGTTTCTATTTCCCCGTACTCGCTACATCTTTTCTTGTAAATCTGCTGACCAGGCTGTAGTTTGTTACCTAGCAACTTGCTGACGTCCACATCAGATGACCCCTCCAAGAACCCGCTATATATAACCCCAACTTAACTTGAATAAACGAGACTTGATCAGAGCTTTATCTTGTCTCCATTCTTCGTGTCTCTTGTCCCCACCATTCCCACTCCCTCTTTCAGGTTCCGGTTTGACTGACCCGCAGGCCGGGTCACTCATACTTTGGGTTCATCTTCAAAACTGTTTCTATTAACTTTTTTCATTAATATTGAAGGAGCAAGCAGGTACCTGAGCCTGGGACCTGTAGGCAGATGGATCTCGAACTAACCAATAGGGTAAGAGAGCTTTCAACCAATAGAATCTATTCCTTTAATTAACAGCCAATCAATACCTCCCACAGTCAGCCAATCAGCACTTCTCATAGTCAGCTAATCGGCATCTCTCAGTTAGGATAACCATTTACATAGTATACTAATCTGGTTTTCAAACCCTAACCAATGCCCTTGCTCAGAACCAGTGATTGACCAATTACAGCATCGTGACTGGGGTTCCAGCCCAATGGGTGGTGACACAGCTAAACTATATCAAGAGTGACCTCGAAGCCCTGGGTGCACATTCCATCAGCCAGAGGAATGTCGTGCTGAGAACACCGAGCTGAGCTGCGACAACAAATGTTGAGCTGCAAGCCTTCCACCAGTGCCTCGGGCCAGGCCAGTGCCTCAGCCAGGCTTTTGTCTCAGCTAGTGCTGAGTTATAAATCTGAAGGCACTTCTACCAGTGCCTCAGCCAGGCTTGTGCTTTGGCTAGGCTTGAACTGCAACACAAGGAGGCATTTCCATCATTGCCCTGATGAGGTTCAAGCTGCAACACTGAGCTGATTAAATAGAGTTTGATTATATTGAGGTTGAGTTTCTTCATTCTGAAGTCTGCCTGAACCAGAGAATAAGAGTGGTGACAACATTTGGTGATGAAACCTGGGAACTATGCGACCAAGACCAGGGAGACTGATCCCTCAGCTGAGATCACCACAGCACCCCTGGTTGGGTGAGTCCACTCCTTGTCCCCTCATCCAAGGGCCACCCCCCTTTTTGCCAGTTTGGAAGCAGCAGGTTGGAGAGTAGAGAGTGTGCACCCCTCTACATTGTGCTTTCCACTTGGCCTTCTAGACTAAGGTAGTTTTTTTGGACTCCTAAGTCATTTCATTTTTGGGGGGCCTCCTAGCTCATTGGGAAAACATGTTTGGTTCCAGGTGGAGACACCCCCCAGCAACCACTACTTGGCCTCCTAGGTCAATGGCAGGATGGGACAAGGAGAATCCACCCCCCAGGATTCCCCTTTCAGTTAGATTTTCATGCACTGGAAAGACTTTGGCTTGTCTGACTTGAATTCTTGTGTAGTGTAGAATGGCCTCAATACAAACTATGATTCAAGAAACAATGGCTGGTTAATGCAGGAATCCATCCTGCAAAGTCTTGCAGGGTTCTGTCCAGCAGAGCCCGTGACAGTGCAATGAAATTACTCTTAACATGGAAGTTGAGAGAGGTCGGGGGAGAACAGCTGAAGAAACTGTGCTCCTGAGCTGATCCCCAGCACGCTTTTTATTCAGGATTTTTTTCACAGTCAATGTCGGGGTGCATGTGCAGGGGAGCAGGCAGGTATGGGGGTTGTAAATCACATCATAAGAATTCCAGGCTGATAATAGGGAAGGAAGCAAGATTACAGAAACATTTAGTGATATGTATAGGAGAAAGGGTGGGAGATAAGGGAGATAAGATAAGCAGGAAAGTTCCTGTTTATGACAGGAACTGATAAGGTGAATTATCTGTGTGGGCAGAGAAACAGGCCTCCAAGTTATTTCTTAGATGTAAAGATTAGAGGGTTCCCACATCTCCCCCTTTTCTGTTTAAATAAGAAGAAACAGAAGAGGGAAAAAGTATCCTGACAAAGTATTTTATAAAAACTGTCCCCTTCCCAATAGTTCAAGGTAAAAAAATTTGAATAGTAATAGCAAGGCTAGGTTGCTCTCTGCTCTTTGGGTTCCGAACTGGACTGTGTGTGGGAAACAAAAGAGCCATGGTGGCAGTATACCTCCCTTGGGAGGGGTGAGGGTCAGTGTCCTACCTCCATAGGTCCTCAAATTCTCTCTCCTGATGGCCCCTCTGTGACTGTGCCTGTCTAGGTTGTTCCTTCCCTGAGGAATCTTACCCATCTCTGGCTACCAGCCATCCAGGGCCAAGCAGGGTGAAGTGTTCTATGACAGTTTATGCCTTCAGGGCCTCCACACCCAGCACCAGCCTTGGGAATTCCTCATCCATAGGTGGGGCCCCAGTTCTGGTCACTGGTTTCGGGGAGCCCAAGTTTCTAATGCAGAGAGGGTCCAGCATTGGGTAAGAGACAGACTGTTCAACACCAATTCTTAGAAGGCCTACTAAACCTAGGGATGTCAGGCTCACGGCGCAAGGCAACCTTAACAGTGGGACGTGTACAAGACACCTCCGGGTTATGATAGGAACAACAGGAAGGGGGGAAACTAGAAAAAAACTGTGTGCAGGAAGAAAAAGGGGTCACAGAGACAGGCAAATAGGTAAGCAGGTGAGAAGAAGGGAAAGGGGACCATGGGGTGAAAAAATAATTAAAAGTTGTTTTAACCAAAGGGCCCCCAAGTCTCCCCCTCTTTTGTTTCTTTGTTCTTGATTTCTGGATGTGGGAGGTGAGAGAGATGAAGCAGTGGACAAGGTGATGATTTTCTGTTCAACGTGATGAGCTTGAGAAAGGGCCTGGAAGATTAACCTAAGAATTGATAATAAAACAAGAAGCATGATTATTCCAATGAGAGATATTATCCATATTCATATGCTTAAGCCAGAAAACCAATCTGAGGGATTTAACTACCGTAATTTATCATTAAGTGTTTGAAACACTTTTTGCAGAGCAAGAAGTTGTATTAGAGATAGTTGGTGTTCCAGGCATTGCTGGGGAGCCAGTACTTCTCCCTGTAAATGGGAAGAGAAGGCCCCTTGAAGGTGAGTTCCCAAGAAAGTTGGGAGCTATTCCAATGCAAAGGGGTGACACAAATTTTAACATGTTCCCAGTCACACTGCAAATCTTGTCTGGTAAGCAAAGCTTGTTGTTTTTCACCTGTCCAGAGGATAGAGGCTTCTAAAGCATCAAGTTTGGTAAAAATATTATTATCGATATGAGTTTGTGTTAAAAATTCATCAGCAAGATTGGTCATAATTTGATTAACAGCATGAGCAGTTTGAACAGATTCTGTTAAGGTGACTGCCACAGTGTTGGCAGTGGCAGCTATGATAGTGGCTGAAATAATGAAAGTAATAAGCATACCAAGGAATCTTTTAGGTTTAATTGTTTAAGACTTCCCCAAGTTACTCCCTGAGTTTGGATAATGTTACATCATGGTTGTTTTGGGGAGTTCCTTTGTTCCTCCATCATTATCTTCTCCATCTGTGGTATTGGATTGAATAGGTGATCCTTCCAGGTCATGGTATAGCTTCATGTTCTTTGCTGGCAGCCACCAGAGGCCTGTTGGAGTACTCACACAAGCATAACCTCATCCCCACATTATGAGGTTACAGGGTCCTTTTTAAGATCCATCTCTTAACATTTCTTTGTACAGAATTTTAGCTTGTATTTGATGACTCTTCTGATGAGGGGAGAAATATTTTTCAGCTTCTGAAAGGCCATCTTTATCACAATTTTTAAAATTTAAAGTATATAGTGCTAGGGCTATTGTATTTCTAGGGTAGATATCCATATCCCCCTTTTTTGTTTTTTTCTTTTTGATGACATGATATATTCTAAATATTTTCAAGGCTGAGTTAATTGGAATTTATTAGGGGTTATTTGGAAATTGGCTTGGGTAAGAGAATTTTGGAGATGTTCATATAGTTGTGTTAAAAGTGTTTTTGAGGGGGCTGCAATGAGGATATTTTCCATGTAATGATAAATACATGCTTGTGGGAAGGCAGAATGAGTAGGGCATAAAGCCTTAAAGACATAATTTTGACACATGGTGGGTATAGTGAGTATTCTTGTGGCAGGACTTTTTATTGATATCTAGTTAGTGAACTTTTGTTAATAATTGAAAGAATATAAAATAAGTGAAGGATTGATTATAAACAGGTTTAACTGTTATATTCCAATCTTTTACAATATGTATACATAGATTCACATGCTTACCAAACCAGGGGACACACTGATATACTTGGCTAAATTTTGGCTAGAGTCCTGGGTAGATACAAGATAAATGCTAACATGTATATCTAGTTTAATAAGCTTATACTGACAATTAGAGTGAGAAAGAAGAAAAACATAATCAATTAAAAGATTAAATTAATATTGAATAGAGTTATAGAATGATAGATAAATAGAGCAGTTTTACCTCTGAACCTACTAACATTTAGCTTTTGGTTGGGAAGTTTTGAATTAGTAACTGATAGTAGAGTTTTGATTGAAAACACTTGTGTAGAGCACCTTCTCCTAGGACTTTAACTGGTTTGATTAGGGACTTTTTACTGTGTTTATGATTAATGAATTTGATACTATAGATGTTAACTTGTGAGCACTGTGTCAATTCCTGAGGAAGTGACCAGCCTCCTCAGGAAGGAACACAACACTCTCTGGGCAGTACATTCTCTAAGGTTTATGCATTAGTCCCCAAGAAAGTGGCCAGCCTTCTCAGGAGCACAACACTCCTTAAAATGCACTTTAACTGTTTTTATTTTTTACAAAATATCCCTGATGTGCTTACTGTTTTAGTTTTCATTATTCTTTCTAAAATATGAAAAGTGCTCACTAGCATAGCATTGGTTTGCTGATTAACAAGGTTTTATGCATGATGTTTTATTTTTAGGTTTAACTAATACCCACTAAATTTCTTCCCTACTACATTCGGTTTTAGGATTGCATAAACTCAAAAGAAGAGATTTACATATACATTTAATAATATAAATTTATGTGTAACTTAGAAGTTATTAAATTACTTAAGTACATAATGAATTGTATTATTAAACTTTTGATTAGTATTTAAGCATTTTATACATAATTCATAATTTTAGTAACAAATATTAATAAGACTTTTAACTAGTAGACATCCAATGAATAAACCTTTATTTCTTATATGTTAAGATTCCTAATCAGTGAAGTTATATAGGCTAGTAAAATGATTAAAATGACTTTATTTTCTCTATTTTGTATAGCTTCAGGCATAGACAACAACAAATTATCATTATTTTTTATTTGGGCTGTGGGGCAGCACATTAACTTGTAATCTTAATACCTGCATTGTTCTTGCTGTTAGCATTTTAATTGGAACTGGGGCTGTGACTCACAGTGTAGAATTCAAACTTGGTTTATTGTTGGCTTTTTTTTTTTCCCAGAAGGGGACTGTAGTTTAACTTGCTCTCTTTTTGCAGCTATAGAGCTGCTGCTTTAGCAGAGGTGGGATAAATTAGATGAACATGAGTTAAAGTATCCGCCTTTTGATTTTTAAGTGGAGAGGTAGTTTCTGTGATACATAAACACGTTTAAATTTTTAGAAATTTTATGCACTTTAAGTATTTATATGAATGTTTTATTCATATAACTTTAATTAACAGAGGGTTAAATAATACCTTTTAATTTTAGAACAATTTTAAATACTTTCCATTTAACTACAGCATGGCAAATAAACTCAACTGTTTTATTACTTTACCTTTTTTAAGGTGAAAGAACAAATCTTTTGCAATAATTTGAAATAAAAAGCTACATTGCAGGATTTGATTTTGAGAAAGCAGGTTTAAACATTATGTTCTTGTAAAAGTGATAAAACTTGTTTCTTCAAAGAAATGATAAGATTAAATTATATGAGGCTAGTTTGATAAAACAGACTTTCTTTTTTGTATACTGATTATTCAGGAGAAAAACACTTTATAAACCTTTACTATAACAGAACAATGATTTAAGAAACTTTGAGAAAGGACAAAATTTTAACTTTGTATCAGTATACTATTTGATATTAAAGCCTTCAAAACTTTATAGACAAACCCAGCAAGTCTTACTTAACTCTGACCACAAAAATTCCTTTTCCACACACTTTCTGCACTTTCTGTATTCATTCAGGTTTTGTCCCACATTTTGCTCTTTCTTAATAACTAGTCATTTTATCTCAGGACAAAATTATTTTCTTTTTCCATAATAATAAAAACACATTCTACATACTTTCTATACTTAAGTTACCAAAATGATTTTGGAAACTGTTTCCAAGCAAACTTTTTAAACATACATTTACCGTTAACATTAAGCAAATTTGTCAAAATAATGATTCAATTTGGTTATAACTATTTTTATTATTTTAAATTATTATCCATATTTATTAATTAATATAAGTGCTTATTTAATTTTTGGCCATTTAAATAGAGCTCTTTTAACAATTTTCATTTATCAATTTAATATTACCATTCGGAGGTATCAAAATATGCACTGACACTGAACAAACAGACAAACATAAAATGAGTTACAATACATCAATAGAAACATACATTTTTAAGGATTTCACCATTAAAGATGATGTTAGCTGTGGGTTTTTCATACATATCCTTTATCGTGTTCAGAAAGTTTCCTTCTATTCTTATCTTTTCAGTGTTTTTCTCAGGAAAGAGTGCTGTATTTTGTCAAAGCTTTTTCTGCATCTATAGAGATGATCATGTGATTTTTTTTCTTTCAATCTGTTTATGTGGTGAAATACTAAAAGCTTAACCTCTTAAATCAGGAACAAGACAAGGATGCCCAATATCACCACTCCTATTTAACATTGTCTTAGAAATACTTGCTCAAGCACTAAGGCAAGAAAAAGATATAAAAGGCATCCAAAGAAGAAGTCAAAATTTCACTATTTGCAAACAACATGATCCTATACCTAGAAAGCCCTGAGAAATCTTCAACAAAGCTTCTAGAAATTATAAAGGAGTTCAGTAAAGTCGCAGGCTATAAGATTAATGCTCAAAAATCAGTAGTATTTCTTTACACCAGTAATAAGCAATCTGAGGAGGAAATCAAGAAAAAAATATCATTTACAATAGTAATTAAAAGTATCAAATACCTAAGAATAAATTTAACTAAAGATGTAAAGGACTTATATACTGAAAACTACACAACACTGTTAAAGGAATCAAATAAATGGAAGAATATTTCCTGTTCATGGATAGGAAGACTAAACATCATGACGATGTCTATCCTACCGAAACTAATCTACAGATTTGATGCAATTCCAATAAAAATCAACACTCTATATGTTAATGAATTGGAAAAACTAACTACAAAATTTATTTGGAAGGGTAAGAGACCCCGAATCTCCAAAGACATATTGAAAAAGAAAAATGAAGTTGGAGCTATCATTCTACATGACTTTAAAACATATTACAAAGCAACAGTGGTCAAAACTGCATGGTATTGGCACAAAATTACACATACTGGCCAATGGAACTGAATTGAGAGTTCCAATATACATGCTCACATATACAGTCATCTGATATTTGACAAGGCAACCAAGCCCACTCAGTTGGGAGAGAATGGCCTCATCAATAAATGGTGCTTGGAGAACTGGATATCCATATCCAAAAGAATGAGAGAGGAACACAGTCTCACTCCTTATGCAAAAATCAATTCAAGATGGATAAAAGATCTAAATATAAGAGCCAAGACTGTAAAGACCTTGGAAGATAATGTAGGGAAGCATATACAGGACCTTGTAATAGGAAATGGTTTCATGAACTTCACAGCCAAAGCAGGAGCAGCAAAAGAATAAATAGATAAATGGGATATCCTCAAAATTAAAAACTTCTGCATCTCAAAGGATGTTATCAACAAAGTAAAAAGGCAGCCTACCCAATGGGAGAAAATATTTGGCAACCATATATCTGATAGAAGCCTAATATTATGCATATATAAAGAAATCCTACACCTCAAAAATAAAAAGACAAACAACCCATTTAAAAAATAGGCAAGTGACCTGAAATGACAGTTTGCCAAGGAAGAAATACAAATGGCTAAAAAGCACATGAAAAGCTTGATGTCGCTAGCTATTAGAGAAATGCAAATCAAAACTAGAATGAGACACCATCTTACATCCATTAGAATGGTGGCCATTAAAAAAACAGTTGACAATAATTGTTGGAGAGGATGTGGAGGAATGGGAACCCTCATCCACTGCTGGTGGGATTGTAGAATGGTCCAGCCACTATGGAGGACAGTTTGGCAGTTCCTCAAAAAAGCTAACTATAGAACTTTCATATGATCCAGTGATTCCACTGCTGGGTATATACCCTGAAGAATTGAAAGCAAAGATATGAACAGATATATGCACACCAATATTCATAGAGGCATTGTTCATTACCAAAAGTTGGAATCAACCCAAATGCCCATCAACAGATGAATGGATAAGCAAAATGTGGTACATACATACAATGGAATATTACTCAGCTTTAAGAAGTATTAAAGTGCTAACACATGGGATAACATGGATGAATCTTGAAGACCTTATTTGAGTGAAGCAAGCCAGGCATTGAAGGATGAGCAGTACATGACCTCACTGATGTGAATTCAGGAAATTGAGCAGTCTCAGAGAGCTATTGTCTGTAAGATAAGTTTACAAGAAATAGAAAGAGAAGTTTGTGAGCCATCACCCATACAGACATAATCTATGGTAAAGTGATAGAGCATAGTTGCGTATTGAAGGGATAGGACAGGAGGGTAGTGATATTATTGGGTTGGGTGGTGCAGGGTTGACAGGTGGGTAGATTGGGAAGGTGGGTTAGAAGGTCCAGGATACTGGGGGAAAGGTTGGGAGAGGGACCAGGTGAACACTGGGGATTTGTGGGTATGAGGTTGAAGGTAAAGAGGTGGGAATGCTCTTATGGCAATATGACAAGGAAAGGTCACTGGTTTACGGTGTTGTTTGGGGAGGCATTCAGAACAGGGCATACCTGGATCAGGCTTCTAGGCAGTGTGTGAGTGTTCATTCTGTCATAATGTGTTGTATCAGTGGGTGGAGACCTACATAATGAGTGGGAAGGAGTAGGACTCCCATTTTTGGGAGGACTAATTTGTTAAGAAATAGGTGGGAGTCTCTCAAGAGCAAGGGCTGTTCCTAATAGGTGAGGACAATCAGTGTGTCAAGACCTCTTGTTGCACGTAACTATGAATCTTGTCATCCAATAAGTCAAGCCAGGGGGTTGTCATGGGCCCTGGGGAGATGGGGTGGGAGGAATCAAATAGATCAAACAGGAGGTATATAGTGGTCAGTGCAAATGTTCTTCATTACCATACAGTGATGGACACAGAACATGGTAAATATAATAAAAAATTTTTAAATTGTACAGTCTAAAATATAAACTATTCTGTAAATCATTGACAAAGTTTAGTAGCTATGTTTCTCTATTTGTATATCAGTTATAACAATGCTACCATCCACATATAAAAATGTATTAATATGGAGGGGAGGAAAGGGGGAGGATGTTGGGTATATGAGAGTCTCCCTGTATTCTGTGTGAATTTGCTGTGACCTAAAACTTCTATGAAAACAAAATGAAAAATAGTGAGACAGTGGGGAATGAGAGGGGGAAGGTGCCATGGTACAGACTGGATACCAGATATTGAAGTAATGAAAGGCAAAAGGTTAAAAAAAAATTTTGTTATATTTTTCATATTTTTAATATTTCAATCTTTTAATTTTATTTTATTTTTAGTTTTTTTTAATGTATTTTATGTCTTACATTTAAACTTATCATTATTATTTCATTTTTCTATTAATTGTGCTCAGCTATTGTAATGGTTTCATCTTTGAAGAAGCTTTGTATCACAGAAGGGTTACAACTGGGTTGGGGAAGGATCATTGATGTGGAGTGTCAGGGTTGGAGGATGCATGGGAGGAAGTTCACCTAAACATAAATATAAGGTATATAAAAATGTTCAAGTGTTCATGGGACATTGTCACAGTGGCTGGAGAATTACTCAATAAATGAGAGAATACTGAATTTCCATCCTGGAGAGCTCCTATCCTGGCAAGCTCTGTCACATTCTCTAAGGGAGCAGCAATAGTCCACCAAATGCAGGGGCAGTGACTGGCCAAAGAGGATGATCCACTGATGGGCCCTTGATATTGATGACTAGTCTTATGAGTCTTTGCTCTTGAAATTGAAACTTACCCTATTGTTATGGGGTGCCTTAGGGTTGCCTCCTGTAAGCCTCCTTGTTGCTCAAATGTGGCCTCTCTCTAAGCCAAACTCAGCATATGAATGCATTACCTTCCTCCCAGCATGGGACATGACTCCCAGGGATGAGCCTCTCTGGCACTGAGGGATTGCCACCAGCACCAACTGGCATTGCAACTGATAAAAGACCTTGAATAAAAGGGGGAAAGGTAAAGACAAATGAGTTTATATGGCTAAGAGACTTCAAAATGAGTCGGGAGGTCATCCATGAGGTAACGTTTATGCACATCTCAGTAGAATCTCATAGAATTCCAAAATGTATATCACCTCAAATAGTGGGGCTCCTGAGGGCTCTGAAGACACCCTGGTCCTATGTCAGGGCAGATAGCTCGGGAGTTTGGTGCCTTGCCAGTGGGCCCTACTTTGGAGTTTGTGCTCCTGAGAGTGACAGAGTTGGACGCAACTATGTTTTCACTGCACATGGCTCATCTGTCCCTTCTATTCAAAACTGTACTTGGTGCTGGAGTTTGTAGGTGTATGTCCTGAGACTTGAGTCCATGTGCCAGCTGGGCCCAGAACCTCGGTGGAGCTGCAACTCCTACTCAACAGCTCATTGGATTCACCCAGGACAACTGGTGGGGAGATGATGATGGACAATGGCCATCCCAGGGAATGGTGAGAGTCTGCAGCTGTAGGCAGGATAATCCCATCCATCTTCCCCATGGGATATATGGCCCCTATCAATTGGAGGTGGAGTGGACATCACCATCCCAGACTCCTCAGGATTGGGGGAAGAGCTATGGACTAAAGTGGACTTACTGGTATTCTACTATAGACATATTGTGATTCAAGCAATGGAAGAAATTACAACATTGATGTGGAGCCAGTGGCCCCTGGAGGCTCTGGTGGTAGGGAGAGGGAAAAGCAGTTGTAATACAGGGGCTTTTTTAAGACTTGGGAATGGTCCTGAGTGACATTGCAATGACAGATAAAGGCCATTTTATATCATCATATAATATGGAGAACTGTGTGGGAGAGAATGTGGTCTACAATGTGAACTATGGTCCACGCTTAGTGGCAAAGCCCCAGGATATGTTTATCAATTGCAATTAATGTGCCACACTAATGAAGGATGTTTATGTGGGAGGTTGTGGGAGGCGTGGGAGGTGGGGCATATGGGAATCCCTATATTTTTTTGTGTAACACTTATGTAATCTAAGTATCTTTAAAAAATAAAGAAAAGAAACATACATCTTTGATGTTACTGCTTTTGAAAATTTTATTTGAGCGGTGCTGCCAAGTTTTCCTACTCTTCCAGTGGCTGAATTTTATTAGCCCCCACCAGCGCACAGCCAAATTATCATATAGGTAGTAGGGGGTTTACAGAGTGGCTGCTGGAATGTTTTTCTTATCTTAGTTAACTTTTCAGCAGAATGTTTTCTTACAAGCATGATCTCATTGAAAAGGGCTTTATTTAGCACTTCTGCTTGTTGAATGCAGCCTTCTTGATATTCTAGTTGCCAAACACTAAAGTGAGCTGTGGTAATAGTTTTTACAAGAACTTTCAAATCCCAGGGTCACATTTGATAGCCATTTGCAATGGAGTCTAAAATCACCTTAGTAAAGGAACTGTAAAGTTCATTTTCATTAATACTTCTCCTCAGCTCTTTAAGGACTCTATAGGGCAGTATTCATGCTGTGGCTGTCCATTTTGTGGAGCCACCAGAAAAGTGTGGCATTCTCCAGCTTCAAGGGCTTCTTTTAAGCATTCTTTCATAGCAGGGCAAGGTGTCTGAGTTTCAAAGAAGATTGAGGGTGGTGGAAGAGGAAGCAGGAGTAAAGTTACTGCTTCCTTAGGAATTGTGGATTATTTAATAGAAGCTGGGGAAGGAGGTGGAGAGGGAAGAGGAAGCGAGCTTCTTCTTTGTCTAAAGCTATAGGACTTTTGGTTGGGGACTCCTGTGGAGTAGCAGTAGGCTCGGAATGGGTATAAAGCGGGCATAAAGCTGTTTTACTAGGCTCCAGGTTATAAGAGCAGAGGTGGGGATTTTCTCTCCTTGTCCATATTTTCTTTTCAGATTTTTACCTACTTACTCCCATAATTCTAAATCTAATGTTCCTCTGCCAGGAAACCATGGGCAGAAATTTCGGACTAACTTTAATAAAGCAAATAGTTGAGTTTCTTTTACTATACAGTTACCTGCCTTTAGAAATTGCTGAATGATTTTAACAAAAACCTTTTGCTCTTTCAAGGGTCCTGAACCTGTGACAAAACAGATAATATTCCTGATTGAATTCTAGACACATAGGCAAATGTCCCAAACAGGCTTTGTTGTTTCTTTACCATGGGAAGATGAGTTATCCAGATAAATTTCGTCCCTTTGTTGTGCCGATTGCTCCACTGGTCCGAATCACAATAGAGGTCAACACTTGCAGTAATCCATCCTGCAAAGTCTTGTGGGGTTCTGTCCAGCAGAGCCTGTGATGGCACAATGAAATTACTCTTAACACGGAGGTTGAGAGAGGTCAGGGGGAGAACAGCTGAAGAACCTGTGCTCCTGAGCTGATTCCCAGCATGCTTTTTATTCAGGATTTGTTCACAGTCAACATCAGGGTGCATGTGCAGGGTAGCAGGCAGGTATGGGGGTTGTAAATCACATCGTAAGAATTCCAGGCTGATAATGGGGAAGCAAAATTACAGAAACATTTAGTGATATACATAGGAGATAGGGTGGGAGATATGGGAGATAAGATAAGCAGGAAAGTTCTTGTCTATGGCAGGAACTGATATGGTGAATTCTTTGTGTGGGCAGAGAAACAGGCCTTCAAGTTATTTCTTAGATGTAAAGATTAGAGGGTTCCCACAGGTTAATGGGACTTTGAACTATAACACCATCACACAGCTGGATCTTTTTTGCAAAAGAGAGGGTAAGTGAACAGAGGTCCCCTACATCCTGCCTTTTATGCTACTCTTCCAGGACCCCAAGAGGAGAGAGAAATGCAGGGTTCTCCTAAGTAAAATATCCATGGACCTGCCCCAAGAGAAATGAGATCCTTCCCCAGAAATGCTGGACAACCCAGCCCTCCAGCCTACCCCAATTGTACTTTCTCTTTATTTACCACCACTCTCGGCACCCTCCCTCCCCAAATCCTTGAAGCCTGAGAGTTTCAAAAGACACTGCCAGTCATTTATTTGTCAGCCAGAACAAAGCTCAACACTGCTTATTGAAAGACAAAATATTCTAGACTCCCTCCAATAACATATCATTCATAAAGTATAATCTATTATAAAAAGTACAAACATAAGACAAATCAAGAAAATGTAAACCATATTTGTTGTCGCCACTCTTATTCTCTGGTTTGGACAGACTTCAGAATGAAGAAACATGACCTCGGTATAATCAAACTTTATTTAATTAGCTCAGTGTTGCAGCTCAAACCTGTTCAGGGCAACGATGGAAAAGCAAATGCCCCCTGGTGTTGCAGCTCAAGCCTAGCCAAAGCACAAGCCTGGCTGAGGCACTGGTGGAAGTGCCTTCAGCGTTACAGCTCAGCACTAGCTGAGGCACAAGCCTGTTTGAGGCACCAGCCTGGCCCGAATTACTGGTGGAAGCACACGGCTCAACATTCTCAGCTCGGCTCAGAGTTCAATGTTCATTGTCGCAGCTTGGCTCAGTGTTCTCAGTACAACTTTCTCTACTGGGGTGAAGATGGAATGTGCACTCACGGCTTTCTGGTCATTCTAGATATAGTTTAGCTGTGTCACCACCCGTAGGGGTGGAGCCAAAGTTGCGATGCTCCAATTGGTCAATCACTGGTTCTGAGCAAGGGCATTGGTTAGGGTTTGAAAACCAGATTAGTATATTTTGTAAATGGGGGTATCCTAACTGGGTGATGCTGATTGGGTGCCTATGAGAGGTGCTGATTGGCTGACTATTAATTAAAGGAATAGATTCTATTGGTTGAAAACTGTCTTACCCTATTGGTTAGTTTAGGATTCTTCTTCCTATTGGTTAGTTCAGGATCCCTCTGCCTACGGGTCCCAGGCTCAGCTACCTGCTGGCTCCTTCATTCCCCCCTTTCTTTCTTATGGGAGTGGGGTCACAGTGTCTGAGTCCAGCTGGGACATAGTTAAAAAGGAGGCGGGGTTTGGAGCAAGGGGTCTAGCAAAAGGTCTGGCTGCCTGATCTAGTTTCCCCAGGGCAGATTGGAGTACAAGCTGAAATTTAAGGGCGTGCAATCAGGAAGAAATGAGTTTGGTAAGAGCATTGATTGGGGGTGGGGCAAAAAGTAGAAGGAGCAAGATGATTATTAGAGAAGTTACAAGTGGGAGAAGGACAGGTAGGATCCATCGCTGTAGAAAAGAACTAGAATTGTCTTTCCATTTCCACTTTTCAGCATCTTTCTTCGCTTCTTGCATTATGTTCAGGATTTTTCCCCGCCTGTTAACATAAAAACAGCATTCTTCTCCCAGGAATGCACAGGTACCTCCCTGTGCTGCCAAGAGCGCATCTAGGGCTCTTTTGTTTTGGAGGATCACAAGGGCCAGAGATTGGTGTCCTCCAGCCCCTGAATTTGGTGGTCATTGATACATTGGATTTGGCTGACAGCTTTGTGAAAGCATCAGATGTGATGCCTAATCCAGCAGTTCCCATGCCTATCCCTGTGAGTATTCCCACTGTGGCTAACAGAGGGACAAGGGGCAAGGCACATCTTAGTTTTACAGCTTTCACAACCCGGAGTGGAAGCTGGACTGGGATAGTGTCATTCATGACCCTCATCACAGGGATGAGGGGGTTCAGAGCACAGGTGCCTGACCGCGATGGAGGGAGGGTGCGGTAAGCTGATCCACCACAAATAAAGAAGAGCCCAAAATTAATAGGGAAAGACAAGAAGAAAGAAACGGTCACCTTAAGTTCTAGCCTACCTCTATGACCACCAGTCTTACCACTAATGGAAGTGGATATGTTTACCTGTATTTCAGACTGGGAAAAGAGGAACCCCATGCTAGGGTTGGGGATAGTGGCATTATTCCCCATGTCAGGCCAAAGGTAACTCCTGATGTGGTCCCAGGCTAGAGCTGTGTTTTTAACACAGATCCTATGGCAAGTACTCTGGGTGTAAGTGGTGTTGATGAGGTGGTATTTGAATGTTGGCTACCAGGCCTCCCCTGGCAAAATGTCCAGTTGGTGTTGGTATTATCCTGTAGGGTTGAGTTATCCCATTGGGCAGTAGCTAAGGTCACTTGGTGGGTTCATGAGCCATCCCCGATACAGGTCTTGGTGGCTGCTTAGAGATCTGGATGGTGTGTATGCAGGTGTTCAAGGAGCCTACCTGGGGTCTTGTCCCATTATAGGAGAAACAAATGGAGAATATGGTCCCAGAGGTGTTTAGTTCAGTGTATAGGGGGTCAGAAAATAAGAAGATAAGGTTTCCTGTGTTGTATTGGATGTTGGCTTTCTCTAGCTCTGACTGTATGTCTGCAGGTTGGGAGGAACATATGGCTTGCCAACCTTCCTTCAGCCCCAGAAAGGAGGAGGTCTTTGGCTTAGAGCAGTCAATTTTTCCAGTCGTGTGTACTCCCTCCCTCCTTTTAATTAGTAGGAACCCTGTTACTTCCATTAGTTGGTTGACCCACAGAGATGGAGGTGGGGGGTAGGGAATGAGGCTTTGCTCCTGGCTCATACAGAGCCAGCAGGAAAATAAGTTGTAGATGATGATGGCCTCTTCAGCCACTGGGGAGAATACGGGAGAGTGTAGAGTGGCTCCAAAACCCAAAGCCAGCAAAAATATGTAAGAGCAAGAGAGGTAAAACATAATTGCACTTAAAGAAAGAGAGATACAAAAGAGGACCATAAAAAATACTTCACAGAAAAGTCCAGCAAGGAGGAAATCAGAGGTCTTCAACAAGTGGACTTTTTCTGGAACAGGAACTTGAGATCCTCAATGGGTTCACAGGAACAGGAGGGGGCCTCTGGAGTACCAGCAGCAGGGCCTGTAATGATAAAGGGTTTGACATGGGTGATGTGAACCCAGGAGGAGAGGGATTCCAGTTTTACAGCAGTTGGACTACTAAGAGTGACCCTGTGAGGGCCCTTCCAAACCGGTTCAAGGGTGTTTTCCACCCCTTTTTTGAAGGATTTCAGGTAGAGAAGATTACCCAGTGGGTATTCTTTGGCTGCCTCTTGTCCTGGGGTTGGAAGGGAAGAGTTCACATAGTCCTGAATTGCCTGCTGCATGGAGAAGACCTGTGAGGCAAAGTGAGAGAGGTTAGTAATCTCTGAGGAGGGGGTAGGCAGATAGGACGGACCATCCATAGAGGAGATTAAAGGGGCTCATGTGAACATCTTTTCTCATAGCAGTCCTGATGCAAAGAAGGCAGAAAGGAATAGCATTTATGCAGTCTATCTTCAGCTCTTGACAGAACTTCAATAGTGAGGTTTTAATAGTTTTGCTCATCCGCTCAACTTTTCCTGAAGATTGCAGGTGCCATGCACTATGCAGTGAGTATTTTATTCCCAATGCTTTAGTGGTGTGTTAGGTGATGGATGCTGTAAATGCTGGTCCATTGTCACTTTGGCCACTATTTATCTATTCAATTACTCTTTATTTAGCTTACATAAGATTTTTCATTCCAATAATAGAATCTGATTAATTATGGTTACCATATAAAATTAGGAGAAATAAAATGGTGAAACAAATGAAAAATTAATGAATTAAAAAAACAAAAATTGAATGACCTTTATTATAAAGGATAGAAAGATAAAGAACCATTCTTTTATAAGCTATCAAAAAGGAAAAGCCAGTGATAATGCATGAGAAGAAGAAAGAGACAGGTAAGTAACATAAAGAAAGATGTTATGATCTATAGGTTGAAAATATATCGTCAATTACATCAGGAGATATTTATATTTGGTCAGATTTTATATATACATTGTGAGGGGCACAAGAATTCCCCTTGGTAGTTAATGATTCTAAATATGAACAAAATGCACATAGAAACTGTTTTTAGGCATTGGACAAGAGACATAACAGGTCAGTTTTCCATGAGATAATGGAATTATAGGAGAAGGGAATCAATTTGACCCTGCCTTTCTGTACTGCTTGCTGGCCAGGGAGATACAGAGCGCCAGCAGAGTATAAAGGTCTTGCATAAACAGAAGGGGCTGACACTGGAGTTCCCACCTTTTGAAGAAGGTGTAACACTAAAGATGGGGCATGAAAAGGAACCCTGAATATAAGTACTGTGATTTCTGTTAGGACTTTAGCTCAAGTCTGAGCTGTATATGTGCAAATGGAAAATAACTAGAACTAGTAAGGGAGACTACTATAATGCTGAAAGCAGAACATAAATACCAGAGGTCATGAAGGGCTGGGAGAATCTGGAATTATGGCCCAGCAAATATAACAAATATTTTTGATTGAGTCAGGCATGAAGTTAAGACAAAAAAAAAAGAGCCACAAATTAGAACTGTAAGAACCCTGGCCCTATAGTAAATATTATGCCTTAAGACTGAGG